>BQNB010133915.1:0-18390 GCA_026074375.1 Tanacetum coccineum | reverse complement strand
TACTTTCATACACAACATTTCATCCTCTAAGAAAACATACTACATAAACTCGTACCTCTCCAATTAGATGGCAAGCTCAAGAATGGCAAGTAGTAGTGCTAATTCCGTGCTAATTCCGTGCACTACTTCAAGCAGGCAGCTCAAAGGAAGTTCACAGTATTCGAAAACTGATCTATTCGTATCATCGTGTGGTGCTGGGAGTTACGTTTTTTGTGGACTTTCGTCCATTGTTTTTGTCTTAAACCCCAAGTTTATGTTAATGCACTCTCTTTAGACCACTTTTTTTATAGTCTTTTGAGTAGTGGGGTTTAAAATTTTACTAAGGCTATAATAAGTGGCACTCGCACCATGTACTTCATCATTTTATGGTATTATGCCGCAATCAATATATTATAAGAATTTCCCATTACTTGTTCAAAGTCGTTTTTTTGTTACAGATCGATGTTTGTGATCTTGATGCATTCTTATTGTAGAATCTATCTTTGTGTAATGTGTATATAAACTGTGCCATATCCATTTTTCAATTGATCAAAAAGGTTAAAGCTCGTCATGGTTCCCTTATGAGTCGAGTACTCTCGAGACCACTGTTGAAACAAAGAGTATGCCATTTTAAACTGTAAATTGTTAGTATTCGAACTTATATAATTAAAAAATTACATCATTTCGGAGTTTTCTATCAAATTGAATCTTATGAATTAAAAAATTGGACCAATCAGAACGCTTGATTTTGTCACGTAGGCAAAATCGTGCGATCTGATTGGTCCATAAAAAGTCAAAATTAAATCAATTTGGTCAAGATTAAAAAATTTTGGTGGAAAATTTTGATGTAGAAAAAAAACACATAAAAATATATGTGTCAAATTTATGAAAACAAAAACTTAAAAAAAGAGGAGGTATTTAAAAAAACTTTAGTGGTTTAATTTTAATTTTAAATAAATTATATGGAGTTAAGTGTAAATTTATAAATTTACAAATTATATTATAACTTTAAAAAATAAACAAATAACCCCTTAAACTTTATACCGCTAGACTTTATATTTTAAAATACAACAAACGCAAATACTTCTTACTTCAAACAAAGATTTAACATTATTTAATCACATCTCAAATCTACCCCAAGACTTTTTAGTGAATTTTTCATTATCGGTATAAAATCATGTTGTACAACCGAATAGAAAAACGTCGAAGCACATAAATTATCGTATATAAAGAAAAAGAGTTTTCTAGCTATTCATTGATGGGTTTGAAAGAAATTACATTTTCTTTTCTTTTGGTTTAATACGTACTAAAATTATAACAATTGAATTTCTGAAAAAATATTTATTTCATTGACATATTTTCTAAAGTGGAAGACAATGGTTCAAATATAACGAGGAGAAAATTAATCCCCTTGTGGCTTCGGAGGTTCACTTCAGCCGACTCCGGGCTACCTAAAAGGGTAGTTTCGCTAGGATTAGTTGGCTTACAATATCGAATCAAAAAACAGGTAAATCAAAAAAAAAATATTACTAATTATCTTACTACGTAATTTATAAAAGATTTAATAAATTTATTGCCACATAGGCAAAATCGTGCGATCTGATTGGTCAATAAAAAGTCAAAATTGAATCAATTTGGTCAAAATTAAAAAAAATTGGTGGAGAAATTTGATGGAGAAAAAAAACACATAAAAATATATGTGTCAAATTTGTGAAAACAAAAACTTAAAAAAAAGGAAATAATTAATAAAACTTTAGTAGTTTAATTTTAAATAAATTATATGGAGTTAAAAGTGTAAATTTATAAATTTACAAGTTTTATTATAACTTTAAAAATAAACAAATAACCTCTTAAACTTTAAACCTCTAGACTTTATATTTTAAAATACAACAAACGTAAACAATTTCTTACTTCCAAACAAAGATTTAACATTATCTAATCACATCTCAAATCTACCCGAAGAGTTTTTGGTAGATTTTTCATTGTCGGCCTGAAATCATGTTGTACAACCGAAGCACATCGAAGGTTCACTTGACCCGACTCCGGGCTACCTAAAAGGGTTGTTTCGCTGGGATTAGTTGGCTCACAATGTCGAGTCAAAAAACAGGTAAATCAAAAGAAAAAAAATTAGTAATCATCCTCAAATTCATATACTACGTAATATATAAAAGATTTAATGAATCTATTATCTTCATATATTTCGATAATACTCTATAACATAACTTATAAAACAGAAAAAATATATATATGTAGTTTAAAAAAACATAATGTCTAAGCCCCGTGCGTGCACGGGCATTAAAACTAGTTTATATAATAAAAGAATTACATCATTTTGTGTTGATTGAATCGTAATTGAGAAAAGTGGAAAACAAAATAATGGAAAAATTGAAAAGTATCCCACATCGTTTTGAGTTGAAACCAAATCGGCGTTTATAACATGACTGTTTTAGACGCTGTTTGCGTTCGTAAGAAGGAGAGATGGTTGGCATCTCCTCTAACATAGACGGGAACAGCTTTTTGAGCTTACCTAACACATCCGGTTAAGGCTTCCCACTTCGGTGGATCTTCAACCTATTTTTTTTCTTCAACTTTACTATCAAAGTTCATAACAGAAAGAAAAAAAAGGTATACATGATCCTGCTTATGTTCTATTACGATTACAGCAGCAAGACAGTCGAGTACTAAAGTCAAGGACGACATGGCTTGATGATCCCGTTGAGAACCTTACGTAATCGAGCTTGGCCTATAACTCTATATGAACACTTTGTTAACTAACAAGGCCTATAGGACCGGCCCTTTTGTTTATGAACAAGCAAAAGAACCCGCGCGTTGCGGCGGGGCTAATTTTTTTCCGAATAATTTTTTTTGTTAACGTTTTCAGGGGGTTTTTTTTGTCATTCGTTATGGCGGGGCGTAATTGTTTATTATTTTTTCTTTTTTTATGATTGGTCGGGACGGACTAAATTTTTTCCCGAATATTTTCTTTTTTTGGGACGGTTTTGTAAATTTTTTTACGGGAATTTTTGTGTAAGAAAATCATAAATAGTTAAAAGGTGAGGGTCCGTTTTGTATTTTTTTTACTTTGGGCCAGATTTTAGGCTATTTTTGGGTTTTTTTTGCTAATTTTTTCCCGGATATTTCCTTTTTTTTACGATTCGGGAATTTTTTTTTTTTGCGTGTTGGGACGGGGTTAATTTTTTCCCGAATATTTTCTTTTTTTGGGACGGTTCGATATCTTTTTTTTGGGCCGATGAATGTAAAAAAGTTGTGAACAATAAAAACTTGACGTGTTTTTTTTGTTAATTTTTTACGGGATTTTTTGTGTAAGAAAATCGTAAATAGTTAAAAGTTGAGGGACCGTTTTGTATTTTTTTTACTTTGGGCCAGATTTTGGGCCACATTTTATGCGAATTTTAGGCTAGTTTGTCGACAAATGTGTATATTTTTAGTAATAATTTTTTTATATGGCTTATGTGTTGGGCCTCATGTTTAAAGTGTTGTTTTTTTTGCTATATGGGTTTTTTTAATATAATGGGTTTTACGTTTGTGACCATATCGATTATTTTAAAGTTATTAGGTATCAAAAGATGTTTCACCCGCGGGTATTTTTTTATCTGAATAAATCAGAACTTTTGTAATATTTTTTTTCCATCCTACTTTGTGCATACAAATTAAAAAAAAACAAAAACAAAATAATTTTAAAAAAAAACTAAAATCGGGCTGACCCAAAATAGAAGCCCGTTACTGTAGCAGGTGGCCCGAAGTCAAAACGACTTCGTTTTTGTCCGTGAATGTGTATATTTATAATTACCATAAAGCTGGGTCATAACTTTACAAATTACTACCATTTGCCGGTTAGAATCAGTACACTTACATATTACATCATAGGGCTTAAAACTTAAAAGGCTGTGAGCCCAACATCTATAAGCTTGAGCCTGAGTCGTTATATATGTTAAGCTCGTTCTAATGCTCAAGTTTGATCATAACTGTGGTAGAATTCGAGAAATGTGAGCCCAACATCTCTAAGTTTGATCATATAGTTAAAATTACATTACAGATGATGCTTAAGATAATACTCAAAGGGTATCCATGTGCCATGCGCATCCGTATGTCGTTATATATACTTATATATATATATGTTAAGCAACAATAATAGACGTACGGCAATGATGAAACTACAAAGGACCTCACGATCGAATATGATAATAACAAACACAAACAAATTAATATAAATAATAGTTATAGCTGCATGAATATCAAGTATCAATTGGTTCCTACTTGCAAATATGGTAAGTTTTATAATTATGATGGTTACCATTTTTGTCATAAAATAACAAAGATAATTTAATTTGGCTTTTTTACGAGAATCGGTTTAACAACCCGGTCAAACCAGGCCGAGCCCGGTCAAACCTGGTAAACCCGGCCAAACCAGGCCAAAACCCAGTCGAACCCGGTCAAACCAAGCCAAACCCGGCCATAACCGGCAGAACCCGGTCTAACCCGACCAAACCCGGTCAAATCCGGCCAAACCCAGCCGTACCTGGTCAAAACCCGGTAAAAACCCGCTCGAACCCGGACATAACCCGGTCTAACCCGCTCGTGCACAAACCGGCCAAAACCAAAACCGGTCAAACCCGGACTTGATGCATTTTTACCCCTGTTTGAAATTTGAATGCTTATATAGCTATAGCTTTTTGAATTCAATTTTTGGCGACTAAATTGCTTGTTCAAAAGCGGCCAGCATGTCATAAAAATCCAAAATCAAGCTTATAGAGCGGTTGATCTGAATGTCGCACATCTGCTTTTTCGTTCTATTTGAAGGTTGCCCTTTTCTATACGGCGATTTTATGTTTAACTATTTGGTAACGAGTGAGCAGAACTATCGATGACTCGGTCGTGGTTGTTTCAAGGGTTGTGATCAAGGTCGGCTTAGTTACTTTAGTGATAAAAAAGACAGTTTTATTTTGTAACAAAGGCTGCTTTATCAATTTTGACACGCAATTAAAACCAATAATCGGATGAACATGCTAAGAAGTGTCTTTATGAGTTAAGAACAAACATATGGAATGTTTTCATGTAAGCGATGTCATATGCATCCGCCATAAACTTAAGAAATGAGGTGACAAATAATGACGATGCGGGTATTCAGTTATTTTTCCTTTCTGGCTGTTTGATAATCTTTTACAAGGTGCCAGAAAAACTTGAAGATAAATGAAAATTATGTCTTTGAAAATGCTATAATCTATCTTCAGTCATGATTTTCTTGTTCTCTATACATATATAAACTTGTAACCTCTAGTTACTTGTAATGAATGCCTTTTATATGTCTAGAAAACTACATCTGACAAGGTGTCATCTAATTACGATTCTAATAAGTAACTGCTACCTTTTTGAATTAAATTATGAGTGAGTCATATACACCTTGGACAAAACTGGCACGGCATACAAATCCAAATTTGTGCTTTAAGAAGTTATGAAGATGCTGACATACATCTGCTTTTTCTTTGAAGATATGACACCCTTTAGCATACGGCAATTGTTTCTGATTTTGATAGCGAACGAGGACCTATCACTTAGGCTGAAGGTAATGGCAGTGAGGGTGCCCAGTGAGGTGGGGCCTCACGTGTCATACCCCAAAACACATGCATTGACTCACGCGCCAGGGAGAAGAAAAAAAGAAAAGGTTCGGTGAGCTGGTTACATTTAGTAACCTGTGTATAGTGGTGGGCTCTATATCCGACCGTTTGAATGTGTATAAAAAAAAATCAAACTATCCTTATTTTATCTATATGAATACTCACTTCTTTTCACTTTTTTTAAACACATCTTCTTCAATTTTATACATTCTCACCAATATTTTTAACTTCTATTATTTCTTATTACTATCCAACAAAATGTCTCACGATAAGACTCCCCGAAACAACAACCAACGTCAACGCCAAAATATCGGAAACTCACCCCCAACACCTGACGGCACATTTTCTCTCGCAAACCCATCACCGAACCAACAAAACTTACGACCACAATCATATTATTATAACCAACCTTACCCGAACCGCTGCCATTGCAATGAAAAAAGATGAACGCGCTGCTTATTTTGAGATTAAGAAAGAGGGAGGTGGAACTTCGCGAACGAGAGTTCGAATTACAGGCATATAGACAACGTCAAGAAGACATGAGATTCTATATGCAACCATATGATCACTTGACTGGGGGTGCAGCTCGCTCATATGGAAGCAATGAGGGCGGAGATCAAGGCGAAGTATAATTTGCCATATTAGTTTACGTTTAAGTTTATCTATGTATTGTTTTTAATTTCGTACGTTTAAGTTTACATTGATATTTACGATTTATTAATTAATGTAAAATTAAATAAAAAAAATAGGTATGAAAGGTGAGCCAAGGTGACCAAAACACTTGACAGGTGAGGTGAGGTGAGAGGAGAGAGAAAGCCGAGGTGGAGCTGATGTGCCAAGGTGACCATTACCTCTAGCCTTAGAAGTAACCCAAGCTTTATGCTCACTATAAACATCATATACCCATTGCAATGTTTATACCATACTTTCATACACAACCATCTAATATAGAACCTTAACTCATACATTGAACCTCTAATATGAAACCCTAACTCATACATTGAACCTCTAATATAGAACCTTTAATATGAAACCCTAACTCATACATTGAACCTCTAATATGAAACCCTAAATTCTATACGTTGATACATCTAATTAGAAAACCCCTCTTCTCATACGTTGAACTCTATTATAGAACCCTCTACATCTACGTTGGAACCTTATAATATAGTTACCTGACTCATACATTGAACCTATAATATAAACCCTAACTATTTTGAATGATTTTTAATTTATTATTCTTTTTAATATTAATTTTAATTATTAATAATATAAAAGTAACCTATAATATAGAATTCTTACTCATCCGATTAACATTTTATGTTTCACCGATACTATTTTGAATGATTTTTAATTTATTATTCTTTTTAATATTAATAATAATTTTTAATAATATAAAAAAATTATTTTATAAATGATTTCTAATTTATTTTTAATGAAATATTAGTAAAGTTTTTAATTATTTTAATATTAAAGTATTGATTATTTTTAATAGAAGAAGATTTAATTTATTAAGGGGTTTAGGGTCGACATTGTCGACCCTAAATTTAACAAATAGGTCGACCCTATGTTTGCCTCCAATATTTTCACCAAAAGTCAAAAATCCCGCTAAAATAAAATGACTTAGGTCGACATTGTCGACCTAAGTTACAAATTATATGTGACCCAAAAATTTTACGCGTGAGATACTTTGACCAACTTCAGGGTCGACATTTCGACCCAATAATTTCATAGGCAATGTCGACCACAAAATGTAATATATACTTATTACAAAGTTAACAGATCTTATCGATTGTACTTAGAAAAATAAAACAACCCTCTTCAACATCAACCACCCACAGCCAGCCACAAATCTTCCACCACAGCCTCACCAACAGCCACAATCATACCACCACAGCCACACCACAGCCACTAACCACAGCCACCACCCGCACCCACATCTCGCACCACGAGCACCGTGCCGCAGACACCACACTCCTCTTCTATTTTAGTTTAATTCTTATTCTTTAAATACCTCTAATTAATAATTCTTAACCCTTGTTTGGTTGTTTTAAACTCTTAATTGATATAGAGGTTTGTTTGTTTATTTGTTAATTTGTTTATTTTTTGATTATTAGTAGGTTTAATTTGTTTTATTATTTGATAATATGTATGTTAGAGCCACCCACCACCACGGGCTTTACTTTGGCTCTAGCAAGACAACGGACCGGCGGAGCAGCAAAGAGACGCGACCCAGCAGCAGTAAGTCAACCCTGTCAACCCCAGTCAACACAGGTTTGTTTCGGCCTTAATTGAGGGTTGTTTGTTTCGGCTTTATAGATGTTTGTTTCGCTTAATGTGAACGAACCGGTGTTGTTCGGCTTAAATATGATGTTTGTTTCGGCTTATATACTTAAGGGGTGTTTGTTTCGGCTTAAATGTGAGCTTATGATCATATTTGATTTCGGCTTATATTTTCATAAGCCCCAATTTTCTGGCTTTTTTGATTTCGGAAAATGGTCTTATGATATATAAATCCGAAATCATATATGCTCATTAGCCCCGTATAAGCCGAACAAACACCTCTTATTGATTATATGTTTGAAAAGTGATTGATATGTGTTTAGGAATTTTTTAGGATTTTAGTGATTAATTTCGGAAAATCCCCGTCTGATTGTTATTCAACCTATAGATAAACCCGTCGAAATTAATTTTATTAGAAATTAATTTCGAAAAGTCCCTGTTGGGACTGCTTTTTGAATGTTTTGTCTCATTTAGGATATGAATGCGTATAATTGGTTTACTATTTGAGATGATTTCGACAATGTTTCTCCTTTACTCTCCGAATATGTCTTTAAACACATATTTGGGGAGTTGAGGGGAAATGCTGCTAAAATTTTCTCAAATAGTAAATCGGTTATACGCATTCATATATGAGACGAAACATTCAAAGAGTGGGTTAGGATTGCCTTCCATAGTTGCACTTAGGTAAACAGAACAGTTCATATTTGTTAATGACCTTTTGGTATAAAAAAATAAAAATCATTTATTTGAATATGTTTATTTGCAACGCAGTTATGACAATTGATAAGAGTTGGACTCTATATCATCGTAATTCGAAGAATTTTTAGTATGGTCTTTTTGCATTCATCAGCTATTGTAAGCCATTGGTGAACCCCATCACCACAAAAGATCCATTGCCATGTAGTCGATGTTGTAACGTGATGATAATTGTTGTTAACCATCGAAATTCCTTAGGTACACATATCTCGTTACGGGTTTGGACCAACAATTATTCACTTGGATATATCACCGGTTGCAAACGATCTTCCGCTACCTCCACCAGTACCGCAGTCACCGGAACAAGTTGACATGGATACGTTTTTCGTAGATTATTTCTGGAAAATAATGTCCCAACTCACAACTCAAACAACTGGTCCTCAACCTCCCAAACAACGGGTCCTTATAACGATTAGTTTGAAGGAGTTACTTCTCTAGGTCCACCAAATAAGTGTACCGGGTATGTGATATGACGTACATTGGAATTTACAACAGAGATTTCGACATCAAGGGCTTTAAATAAAATATACTGTTGCCGGGTTAACAGATTCTAGCTCTTCTCCAAAAAAGCATGTCCCCTAGCAAAGGGGATACATTCCATCGTGTACTATGAAATCAAAGAAAGACATACAAAAAGATCGGGTTGGGGTTACGAAATGATCAATGCTTGTATAAATGATTGTTTTTTATTTTGGGCGATCAAGGATAACCTAAAGGATGCCTAATTGCTCCATGTCTACAACGTATGTTCAACACAAAAACACATAGCAAAGGGGATGACTTGGCATGCTACTGGACAGACTAGGAAAAGGTAAGATGAATCAACACGTGTGTCGGTAGTTAGAGCATGGAATATTTTGACATGATGAAACCATGTGTTCTCTTGGTGACGCTAGAAAGTTCGATTAGGGTTGGCTGCTGTTTGGTTTTAACCTTTTGCATGATGAGTCAAACTTTAAAGCAATGTGGCGGTCATATTGACAACAATACAACACACCACCGTGGAATGTGTATGAAAGAACTTTCCTTAATGTTGACGATGTTAATTCCAGGCCTAAAACACCTGCACAGGACATTGATCGTTTACTTGCAGCCTTTGATTAAAGAACTCCAAGAATTATGGAAAGGAGTTTGGACGAAAGACGCTGCTACGGGTACTCATTTCCAAATGAAAGCGGCGCTCTTATGGACCATCAATGATTTCCCAGCTCGAAGTAGTTTGTCTGGGTGGAGTGGGCAAGGCTACTACGCATGCCCCACTTGTAACGTGGACACTCCATCGATGGCTTTCAAGAAAAATCGCTTTATGTTGGTCATAGATGATTCTTTAAGGACACGACAGTCACAAAGGAGTAAATTTAAAGGAATAACTATGGTTCAAAAGGAACGACACCTAAACCTAGAAGTTTTTCCGAATTGGAATCCAGTTACAAATTAGGAAGTCTTAAAAACGTCGCCCGGGGGGAAACATCAGATATTGCTAAAAAGAACCCCTAAAAACCTAATCGAGAAATTTGAATTGAATTGGAGTAACGGTTTTCTTTTGGGGATCTTGAGTATGGCCCTTTCTAAAAATTAACACTTCTCGATGTCATGCAATCGGAAAAGAACGCGATTGTGGCTTTTACTGAATACCTTGTTACAGAACGTCAAAACCAAAGACCCGGTAAAGCAAGGCAAGACTTAGGAAACTTTGAAAGTTCGAAAGAGTTGTGGTTGATAAAAACCAAACGGGATGTTGGAGAAGCCTCATCCATGTACTACTTCACCACAGAAGGCAGAAAAAAGTTTTTGTTAAAATTCAGTAAAGGAGTTTAGATACCTGATGGGTTTGGATCCAACTTAAGCAAAAAGTGCGGGCTGTTGATAACAATATTACGGGCATGAAATCTCATGATGTCATATAATTGATGCATCGGTTACTTCCTTATGGAGTACAACAATACTTGCCCGAAAAGCTTGCCAGCTCCTATAAGCGAGTTGTTGCTTATCTGTAAGTAGCTTTGTGCCTCGAACTTTGTTGCCAAGCAGGACATGTCAGAAGCTAAAAAAAAAAAACAAATCGGATCAGTATCTTGATTGAGTAGAGCAAATTTTTCCTCCTTCTTTTTTTGACATAATGATTCACGTGGCTATACATTTACCCGATGAGGCTATTCTAGGTGGCCATATTCGCTACAGGTGGATGTTTTCATTTGAAAGATACATGAAGAAGCTAAAGAATTATGTCCGAAATAAAGCAAAGCCTGAAGGTTCTATTGCGGCAGGGTTATGTTGCAGAAGAGCATTAACTTTTTGTTAGCGTTATCTTAGGATTATGTCGAGACGAGTTTAATCGTTATCTTGGCAAGAAAAGTAATGACGATCTGGTTAGCCTGTAAATGAAGAACAAATAATAATTCCTAGGTTGTTCCGGTCCGCATGCAAATGACGGGCAGAATGGAAGCAACTAAGCTGACTAAGATGTTAGGAGGAGTTGTATAGGTTTGTACTTAACAACAGGCCTCTGAAGTCGACGCAGACATCTTGGCTTACAGAGTGTATGTTTCTTCCTTTTTTTATTTTGAAAAATCTTATTTCTCTATGATTATCCTAATATCATGTACTTTTTGCAGGAAAATCGACCTGATAACGTTGGAAACGTCATTTTCCCGCGTGGTTTAATCACAAGGTAATAATTAGATATATTACATTGGAGTTATTTGCTTATCTAAATCTGTTTGCACTCTCTTTCGTAGATTTTGAAAAAAATGTGAACGCGGCTGTAGTGAAGGTTATTTCTTTGGCATGTGGACCTATTAGTACATGTACATACCCCCGCCTGACATAGTTAACGGCTTATTGGAAGTTTTTGTGGTAAATGAACGCGATATCCTTCATTACACTCTATGCCCAGCGGAGTTTCAACACTAGGCCTTGATGGCGAGATTTTATTATGGATCTACTCGATGAAATTCTTGGATGCTCACTTATATCGGCAACCGTAAGGCTGGTTCTTGTTTCGATGTATTATGGTTTGACACCTTTAACCCTATGAACCTTCGACACGCATACAGGTTCTTACATTGAACATGACCATTACAACATATTTTGATGTTTGGGGAATTACACATAAATAACCAATACATTCTTGCGACACATAGTATTCTACCTTGAAGACCTTGCTAGACAACCACGTGGTTGGAAGGTCGTGAAATGTTTATATCGAGCAGTGGCAGAGTCGTTCAAGATGTTTATAATGGTAGAAGTCTCATCAAAATGTTACACTGTCTGTTGAATTGACTAATTTTGAGCATACGGATTTGAGTATAAATTCTGAATCGACAGAAGTGGACGCCTCACCAGTTAATGATGAAAAAGCTAATGCTAAGGAAGGACAAGCTGAAGATTACTGTCTATGCACATGTCCTTGAGATGATTGATGATGTTTGTAGTGTCTGATGATGATGAAGTGAACCCTAGTACTAATGTTGAACGATAAGTTTTATTATAGCGATGGATTCTGGACGATGACAATCGATCTTAAGATGTAGTTTGAATGAAACGGTTATTATATGCTTTAAATGTTGTAAATTTTCTTTGAATGGAATTGGTTCTTTATATGTTTATATGTGTAATTTTGCATTTTGAATGAATTGTTTTTATATGTTTTATATGTGTATTTTTTTATTTTGAAGTGGAATTGTTTTTATATGTTAAAAATTGTGTATAGTTATTTGGAAATTTGTGTATTAGCCTTAATTGGTCTCCACCAAAACTGTGTGTTCTTGTATGTTATTTTAACAGATGCTGTTGCGTACTTCCTAGATCACACTGGTGGGATGGCCGGTGGTAGTCCACCCAAGACGGCCCAACAGGCACGTTTGTTTTTTTTTTTACGGCCAGTGCGAAAGAAGTAATGTGTTTATTTATTATTTTATATCAATTGATTAATTTTTAATTTCTTTTACTTGAATTTTAATGACTACATTATTTATCTTTGCTAGGTTCCAACTGCGTTTTCGTGACCGGGAATGCGTCATTAAAGGAGGGCGTTTAGACAAATGACCAATCGACTTGGTCGATCGGCTTTGTTTACGTCGATCTTGGTAAGTACCATCCTACAAGGCGATTTATTATATGCAGGTAGAAATTGTCTATTGGGGGAAATAGTCGGTACTTCCTGTGCTTTGCGATGTGGGAAGAAAATGCCAGAGGCGTATAAAGCCATATTTTCCCTACTCTTGAGGTATTAATTGTTTATTTTACTTTTCTTCTTACTGTTATCGACGTGTGGATATGCGTGTTATGTTTAAATTGTTTGTTTATTTAAATGCATATGTTTATGTTTATATGTAGAGCTATTTCGACCTCGCCTCTTGGTACAATAATCGGAGAAAAGTGGTGATGGGCCTAGTATTGTTATACGGTTGGTGAGAGGGTAAAGCTTGGGCTTGCATATTGAAATCTCAGGATCTTTTGGCGATCTTTTCGCGCAAAAAAATAAGCAAAGGATCAAGGCTGGAATCATTTTTCAGATATGGTTCTCGGCCGAGGAGGCAAGGATTCATCTGCGCCGACGAATAGTGTAGGGAGACAGACCGAAGATGAGTGGGAATAATTTGGTTGATGAGTGGTCCCATCCGGATTCGGGTGGCGAGAAGAGAAGTCTTCAGATGCTGCCAATTCCTAGCGTAGCAACAACGATTGTAACCATCAGGGAGATAAAATTAATTCTTCTACATGGAATTATATTATATTAACAGGATGGATTTTGTAATGTATGCCAAAATTTCTATACAATAGAGAAGACTACTCAAAACAAAACAATGTTTTGTTTTTCGTACTCACGGTCTTCTGCTTCCACCTTCTCAGTATGATAGTTGGTATTATTCTCAACGTAACGGAACATGTCATTTAACACAAAGTAGCCGCCTGGGCCTTGAGGTGCAAGGAAAAACGATTGTGCAAAATTCTTCATCACATTATCCTTTCCAGTCAAATATCCAGTTACTAGAATGTTGACTGATCCATTTAACGATACTTGTGCATCAATAGATTTGATCATGAAATCTCCAGAGTTCAGCGACAATATTTTAGCTTTGATCGCCTACATGTAAGTACCAACACCATTAAGACCAAACATAGAAAACATTTCATAGATTATGATTAGAAAGAATTGAACCGGATAGTCCTTACATGCATGCTACTTGTTACGCTCAAGGAACCATCTGCCTCAGGGCGACCGAGTTGACTAATATCCTTATAAAATAGATAAACTAGCCCAGGTGACTCGTGCAACATAGCATAATAGCGCTCAACAAAAGCCTTCCCAATCTGCTTATTGCAAAACAATTAAGGAAACGTTAAACAACACATTGTAAATCAAGTTTAAACACACAAGGGGAACAGATATAAGTTTCGCCATATGGCTGCCACCATTGTAGATCAGCAAACAATCGTAAACATACGGACTAAATAAGGAATAAAAACCACACACTATAAAACTGTTTATCTACTTTAAAAAAGCACATAATTAAGCACTTATATGAGCAATCCCAAAGATCCTCTTTAAGATTTAAACAATCACAAACACATTTGACCTCGTGAGTTATGAATGGGCCGATTTGTGTAATCTCATGGGTTAAACAAAAAATAGCTGCAAGGGGAATATGTCAGATGGGTTAAAAGTCATCCAAATTCTAAGTTTAATGCATTCAACCTCCAAAATCACCATACTATATTTTAACATATGTAATTTGTATGTAATGCACTTATTCTATAAATTAAAGGACAAAAAAGTGTTTGAAGGTAACCTAACCCGCTCAACCTAGTGAATTTTCCATCTCATCTAAATAAACTCACATCTAGAAAAGTCTTCTTTAAAGTTAATGCTAGATAGTTTGACGATCAGATATGACAATCAGAACATGTAAGAATGAACAGTCACCTGTAAGTGTATATGTCAGCAACCCCCGGAACACCCATTTGCTTAGGAATATTGTAGGATATTAGGACTAAACTTAACATAGGTTAGGGGGTTAAGTGTACATTGTAATTTATAGGGTAAAAGTTATAAATACTCTATGCACATGCTAATATAACTCATTATGCTTTGTGAATTCTTAAAACACTCATTATACATCACAGTTGTGGGTAATTTTGTCATTTCATCCATCTTCATCCTCTACATTATAACTCCACACAAACATCATAAATTCCGGTGAAAAAACCCAGATTCCGGTGATCTCCTAAAAAAACCCATAAAGGCGGTTTATGCTCATTTTTTAAATACCACAAAACATTTTTTGCTCTTGTTCCTCTCTCTCAAACTGTGACACCCTCAAGAACAAGAATCAAGAACCCGTTTGTCAAGCAAAAGGTAAAACTAGAAATGTGTTTATTGTCATCTATGCAACCAATCTCTAAAGGGAATTCATTTAAAACAGTCTAAATCGCTCGAAATCACTTAAAACGAATTAGGGTTCGTGAAATCAAAGTTGAGTTTAAGAGCAATTAACCATGGGGTTAATGATCTCTTAGGTGTATATAAGCTACTTCTAATCCAGTTTTGAATGGGTTGAATCCATGTGTGTGTAATGAGTGATTTTTGATGCGTTTTTGATGTGTAATCAGTTTTGAATGGGTATGTTTAAGGTTGTGGGTTTGTGATATTTGATGTTCTTGGAGCCCCTTGATGCCTTAGGAACACTTTGTTGATAGGTTGTATCACAAATTAAATATGGTTTGATTGTTTGGATAGCCAATGAAGATTTTTGGGGATAATGTGGTGAGTGATTATGAATTTGGTAAGTTCTGTTGGTGGTGGTTTGTTTTTCAGTAATTATTTTGCATAGGTTTAAAAAAAGATGGTGGTTCTGTTGGCGGATGTGTTTTTCACTTACCCCGATTACGTTACAAAATTAAATAATTAGGGGAGATTGATTATTTACAAGGTGGTGGTTCTGTTGGCGGTTGGAGGTGGTGATGATGGCCAATGAAGAAGACAAAGAAGTCAAAGGGTAAAAATGTCTTTTAATGTGAGTCAAAAGAATTATTAAGCATAATGAGTCAAAATTGTGATGTATAATGAAGGGTTTAAAAATTCACAAAGCATAATGAGTTACATTGGTGTGTACATAGAGTATTAATAGCTTTTACCCAAGACCAAAAAAGTGCAACACCTACAAAGGAGTGAAGCCACGAAGCCTGCTTCGGCAACACCACCTCAAAAAGTTCCCATAACAAACATCACTTGTCTCTACTGACAAACCTGATCATTCACTAAACAATATTAATTACTTCTTTGAGCACACTGGAACTTATCAGAATTCATAGACAAGTTTTTCGGCATTTGAGCTAAGCAGCTTGACCTATTGGACATCAAGAAAGAAGCTGCAACTTCTTTCAAGGCCTCATTACTAACATTGGTTTCTTCTTCGTATATTGTTTCCAGGATCCTAGAAGCTTGAAGTCTCGAGACATGCAAAAAACGCGATGTTGCAATGGCAGAGAATGGAGTCCGGTGTTGTGGTTGTTTGGTTTTCGGGTTTGTTTTAGGTAGTGAAGCAAAGAGAAGCCTTGTTGCCATGATTTGGTATATGCTGAATACTTGAGGAAATGATAGAGCAAATGATGAGATGATAATACGAGTGTTTAATTTGTCGAGTGTTTTTTGATCATTTATAGGGCTACGAATAAATAAAGGGTAAAAGCCATAAATACTCTACATACTTACAATTATAACTCATTATACTCTATTAATTCTTAAATAAGTCATTTAACCGTAAATATATAGATGCAAATGCAATATCTAATATTAACATTTTTTATTATTATTCTCATCATAAATACGTAATGTTGGATCATCTTCATTAATTGGTTCATAGATGTGGTTCAAAGTACATTATTTTGTTTTGACTCTACAACTTTTAATTCTCAAAAAGTTAAATGTACATCGAAATATAAGTCGGGTGTGTTTGAATACGGGCTTACAGGGGCTTGAGCTTTTAAAATAAACCGTCTTATAAAATAAGCTTCGTTTATCACGCGGGCTTATAAAGTCATAAACCTCTATAAGCCTCAGCCCCATAAAAAGGGCTAAAAACTTTAGCCCGGGGCTTATGAACCAAAAATTACTTATATACCCCTAAAAATATCAAACGTATATCAAAAATTCATTTAATTATGTCCCTTTTAGTCTTTTTACAATAATAAGCCTCAGCCCCAGCCCATTTGCCAAACAAGTTTAAAAAATACAAATTTTAATCTCGGCTTAAGCCCCGACACAAGCCTCAGCCCCGACACAAGCCACAGCCCTAGCTCCAGCCCATTAAGCCAAACATACCCTTTACCTAATAAGTTAGATTCATTTTCAAATTCGTTAAAAAAACATATTTATGCTATGTCTTCTGGAAGTGTTCTAAACTTCTAACTTCTACTCTTAAGTGATTTGATTATATCTTGAACATGACTTTATTGCATATTGATGCCTTGATATAACTTCTACTCGTATTATTTATACATTTGTTTGTGTTTGTTATTATCATAACCGTGAGGTCCTTGTAGCCTTTATCATTGTCGTCTATTATTTGCTATCAGAGCAAATGGTGTGGTGGCTACAAGCCTCGCCGAATCTGATGTGGCACTCGCCACTCTCTCGCCATGACACCGCCGAACTCGCCACTCACTCGCCACTTTTGAATTCGTTGCTTATCCGACCCAGAAGACGACAAGTAAAAAAAAGTACTACCGTTGCAACGGCTAGTATTTAAACAAAATGATTTTTTTTTAAATCTATCATTTTCACTATAAATATATCTATTTCACTTCAATTTTAAAATACAAAATCATACAACAAACCTTCTAATAATTCTCTCAAAACACAAAAAAAAAAAAATTTGTCTTAAAATCCAAATGAGCAAAGGTATTTCATTAACCTTCTCAATCCCAACACGTCATACAAACATCTTGAACGTAAAAGCGGGGAAAATGAGGCTGATCATATCGAAGCTGCAAAGATCAATTTTGCAGCTCAATAGCCCAAGGGGAGAAACTTTATGCTAGAACACGCGTGTCGTATTTTAAAAGCTCACTCCAAATGGGACGCGCCAAAACCCCTTGAAACGGATATCACACCGAATTTTAATTTCTATAATGTAGTTTAATTTTAATGAAATAAAATTAGTTTGTGTGAAAAAAAAGAAAATAAATAAATAAAATGGTGAGTGGTGGGGCACAAATGATATGGATGAGGGTATGTTATGAAGGAGAGAGTATATTTTGAGTTGTTGTGTTGAAATGATGCTGGAAATTTAGTTCAATTGTAGAGTTCAGTTCATACCGGATAATGGGGCTGGAGATACGGAGTGTACACTCATAGGTCACTGAACACCCTGACTCTGATAGTGGTAAAAGGGAATTCAAGCCACTGATGAACTTCAGTGAGTTGACTCTTCAGTGAGTAACTCTGGACTGAAAGGTATTTATCAGTCTGGTGGCTTCAGCTTAAGCTGAATGATACTGTCAGAGGAAGTATCCTCAGCAGATTAACTCATCAGTGAGTTGGTTCAGTTTGAATCTTCAGTGGGTATGCTCCTCAGTGGGCTAGCTGATGGTTCAGGACACTGAATGAATGACACGCTGGAATGAGTTCAATGACTTGTAACTGATTTGACTATTTCTTATGGTAAGTTACAATCACATTTAATGACCACGATTAATATGGTCATGTAACCACTATTTCTGAAATCAAAAA
>BQNB010133914.1:0-18391 GCA_026074375.1 Tanacetum coccineum | reverse complement strand
TAATTTTCTGGCTTATTTAGGAACCTATGGGCTTATATGAGTTAATTATATCATAATAAACTTATATAATTCCTCAAGTCTTAAAATAAGCCAAAAATTGGGGCTTATGTAATATAAGCCGAAATACAAATAAGCTCATAAGCCACAAATAAGCTTAAACAAACACCCCCTAACTCCTCCTAATTGCAATAAGGACTAAGTGATAAGAGCAACCTATATATCTCAATTCTACCTTACATATCAAATTATCCTAATTATGAGTACCTCACCCTTATACCAAGAAAAAGAAAGTAGTACAGATTATCACCAAAGAGTTAAAAGCTAGATATAAGTTAATACATCAATGGATATAAGCCTCATAAGTTATCTGCTTATAAGCCCTAAACTATCATCAATGAATAAGCCCTAAATTATCAAAAACATGAATAAAACTCTAAATAACATCAAAATCGGCATAATATATACAATAATAAAAAAATACATCAATGTAAAGTTAGAATTTTACCAGAAACATTCTCAACGTTCTCCATTTCTTTTAGTTGATGATTTTGGGGGATTGGCGAGAGTTTGGTGGTTGAGTGGTTAGGTTTGTGGAAGAAGAGATTATGGAAACAGGGTGCGATCAAGCAGTTAAATATCAAATAATTTTTGAGTGGTTGGTGGGAGGTCAAGCGCTCAAATAATTTTTGAATTTGATGCACCGGTCAAATATTGGGTTCAAAGTTTTTTAGAAACACAGTTATAACCCATAACAAATATTATTTTAAGTTGTAGGCCATAAACTTGTAGATAGTATGTCTCCATCTGGTGTAGCGCGGGTTGGTTTAAAAAGTCGGTTGTTTCATGATAAGAATAGGGATTTTGGTCATAGACAAACCCGTTTCCCGATTCTACCTTGTTACAACCGGGACAATTTCCACCATTATGAGGACCCCCACACCACTGACAACCATAAGGGTAAGAAGAAGACATATTAATAGCTAGGAGTTAATCTTTTATAATATATGACAGATTCATTCCACAATAAAAATTGACTCAGTCGTCATCATCATCCTTCCCTCTATAATTCCTCCATTAAATACCACCTCTAACCACACGTCTGAATCATATAATACAACATTCCCATTCCCACACAATAAAAATATGACTGATTTTCATGAGCTATGTTTATCATCCACTTGCAATTTCAACACAAAACATAATCTCAACATAATCTGTTAACTACTCGAATTTTTTCTCCATATCTTTTTCAAATTCATATACACCATCTACCCGTTTGTTGTTATCACAATTCCAAGACTGCTACTTTAATTTGCATTTTAGAATCCACCACAAGCTCTCAAACTTCATTCAAACAATATGACCAGAAAGTTGATACAGAAGATGATAGAAGAATTTTGTGATTTTGAAAAATTTATAACATCGTGTTATACATGATCAATCCGCGTTAATTAAACTGTATCACGGTAACAAGATAATGCTTGAACAAGGCTTACTTATGGAAGGACCCGGGATGCAAAAGCTGTTCGAAGAATTGGATCGATTTGATGATTCGAATGCAATGCCTGATATATCAGTTTCCCGCAAAAATATAAAAATTGTGAATACCATTTTTTCTAAAAACATGGATCTCGAAGCATGTTCTAGTGAGGCAGCGAATTTGGATACTTCTAGAATCTTATTTACCCTCGAATCAATCAAATTAGACCTCAAAAAAGCTTCCGCAATAGCAAGAAACCCCGCACATAATTTACAAAAAAATGAAACTGAAAATCTAGTCATGTGAAAATCTTATTTATCGTATATTAGAAGACTCGTCAGTCCTAGTTCGCTAGCTTAACAGGTTGCTGACTTCGATTAAAAGAGATAGACAGCTTTCGTTTTTAGTGTGAGGGTGTTGTTTAATCTGCCCTTGCCGCGCCTCTCCCCGCTCATGTGTCGAGATATCTCTCCAATGTGTGTCGACGAGGATAACACTCGGAAGTCGAGTTCGTCTTTATCTAGAATATGGCTATGTGAGTTCGATATTATATAGTCAGGGAAGATCCAAGGAGAATCGTGACGATGAGGCGTGGAGCACTGTTGGTAGGAGATTAGTTGGTTTGGGTGGATCTGTTCGTGAGCTGTTGGTTACGATGTTGTTAAGCTTTTCGAGGACTAGACGGTTGTGAGTTTTTGACGGTCGGTTAGTGCGTATAATGTGGTTGGATGTTTGCAGCGGCGTCGTTGGGTTGTGGGGTGAAGCAAGGTGGGTACGTTAGACGCTATAGAGAGATGAGTTGATAACATGTGTAAGATTGTAGGATATACCTATAATTAGCTGATGGAAAGGTTTGTAGCCTCGCAATGTATAGATAGTAGAAGAGAATGTGTGAAGTAGTGAATGTTTGTTTGATACTAGTTCGTGTGTTTGTAGAATATTTTGATGATGGTGTTTAGTGAGGATGGTGATGGAAGATGATCAGTTTAATGGGTTATGGACAATTGTGTTTTTTTAAGGCATTGGAAGATGTCTACTGGGAGATGAATTTGGGCTTGGGGAAGCCTAATCTTGTTAAGAGTTCTAAAGCTTTAAAGGGTTGGTGGTTGCATCATAGACACGCTTAAATATGTTGATTATGTTAGTTTGTGTATATGAATTGTTTTGTTTTTTTATCTTTATTTATGGATTGATGTCTACATTATTTTAGTATTTAATCAGAAACGGATTAGGAAGCTACTCGTATGAAACAAATATGTTCTGGTTTTTCCATGTTTATGCAAATGCACTGTCACGATAGAATGAGAATGGTCATAGGTGTTCTATGCTCCAAATATATAATCTTGTATTGGGGTATTGGGTTCTGGAGTTTGAAGAGGTATTAAATAACGGATGCGAATGTCACTTACATCATGGTCCTGGTTATCTACTTTTACATAAGTGTTACGATTTTGTATAACGACTTAAATCGCTTTCAAGCGTTGGTATTGATATATTGGTTAACTTTGAAGAAGTTCCTTTTGTTTGTTTGAGTTATTAATTATGAATTTTATTCTTATTTATCTTACATAAACAACCTAAAGAGGGATATGTTAACAAATTGATGTGTTCAACAGAATCCCTTTTACATGTTCTGTCTTTTATTAAGAATGATCCTTGCTTAAATAAATAAACGTTTTAGAAATGTATGAAGAAAAATCCATATTAATCCACAAAAAGAAGGAATCTATGAATATTATGGGAATTTTGTTCTGTCTTAGTAAATTCATGATTTACAGAAAATATCATTCATAGGCCATTTTAGTCAAATCACAATTTTAAAAAGCAAAATAACTCTTTCTTATAAAACAACAATTATAAAGCAAGGTGCAAGATAACTATTAGTAGAAATTAAGTGAAATAGTAAATACATCACTTAGAAAATTATCAAACAACTAGCGAAAAGACCCGTGAAATTCACGGGTATTTCAAAAAGATGTCACAAAAATATATAATAACTTGCGTATTATGAAGTTAGACGTTAGATAAACCCACGTTATTATACGTAATTGTACATAGATATATAGTTGGGTACTAATGAAACATACATGGGTTATCATACAAAATACTCAAATAACCCAAAAAAACAAAATTAAAAAGTCATAAGAACGTATTTTAGTTTTTGTTTCGATGAACTCATTTTTGTTGCGGGATCTATCTTATATAATCCAATATAGACCCTATTCCATTTGGCATCTATTTATTGTTACACTAACCTTCATAATATGACACACTCCCCTTGTAATGTCTAGGCCATCCTTCCTATTTGCAAATACTACTTGTAAAGGCGAGTGAATGGCTAATCATTCGTTTTGCATCATCTACTAAATTGCATCATGTGTTTTCATAAGCATGAATCTCCATTCAAAATTCCATATACGTCACGTATGTTTCTCTAAGCATTAGCCTCCTATCAAGCTATAAATTTTATATGTGTTATACTTTCTTCTTCATTTAATTAATAGTTATTTTATATATTAATATCAAATCAACATATCATTTCACACATGTTTCAGTGACATGATTTGATTCTATATTCTTTGGGTGTTGGTCCTTATAATTTGTTACTTGGATATTTTTGGTGGGGCGGGAGTGGGTGGAGGTTGGGTGGGGTGGTGAGGAGGGCGGGTGGGGTGAGAGTGGTTTGTGGGGGGGGGGGGGGGGGTGGGGAGTGTGAGGGTGGTGGGAGGGGGGTGTGGTGGTGGGTGTGAGGGGGGTATGGTTGGTGGGGGGGATGAAGGTTGGGGGGGATAGGGAGGGGTGGGGTGGAGGTGGAGGGGAGGGGTTGGTGGGGGAGGGGGGGTGGTAGGGGAGGTGGGTTGTGTTGGAGCAGTGTGTTAAAGCCGTTTGTGATGGTATTTCATATGTTAGCTTGTTTATATTTTGGGTGGGGGGAGGTGGAGATGGTAGGGTGTGGGTTGGGGGTTGTAGGTGGTCCGGGGGGGTGGAGTTTTCTTTGGTGTGTTTTGGTTGGTGAGTTGTGTATGGTGGTGATCGGTTTGGGGGGTCGAGGAGGTTTGGAGGGGGAATTGGAGGTGGATGGTTCAAGGGCTTGGAGGGGTTGGGGTTGGGAGTATTTGGTTTGGGTTGTGGTTGGTGGAGTGGGGGGAGGGAGGGTGGGGGTAGGTGGGAGTGGTCAAGGTGGTTTGATCTGGTATTTTTATTTGTAATTAGTTCTTATTGTCTTTCTATTTTTTTTATATGGTATGTACTTATGACATTTTTTTAGTCTATTTTTTGGTAGTATAAATCATTTGGTTTTACTTTGGAATAACACATTTACATGAATGTTTAAGCAAAAAATGAAATAAGATTCCATTCAGCCAAAGACCAAAACAATATTATTATTATTATTATTATTATTTCTATTACTATTATTTTCCTCTAATATTTATCTTACTAAACTACACTAGACGAGTACACGCTGGTTCGTGTAACATTTAAGATATAACGTGAAAAGATCAAAATATAATTGCAAACGGATGTAACATGCGATAATTCAACTAAAAAGAGACAACATTTATAGCGGCAGCCAATAACGATATGCGATATTGTGGTAAGTGTTTCGTGTAAAGTTCAAAATAGAACGTGAAAATATCAAAATGTAATTGCAAACGGTGATCCCTGTTTATAGGAGATTTGCTCAAACTCTAGTAAATGAAAATTATAATTGATTAATGGGCTCATTAATATCTTCGATAATTAGCATCCATAATTGTAGGAATTAGTGGTTACATGACCAAATTAAATATGGTCATTTAATGCATTCAAACATGCCACTTGAATATGTCAAAGTTGTTACAAACATTTAATGTACAAAATATTTTGTGTTAATCAATTAGTATGCATTCTGTTTTTATATGCAATTAACTTTTGACATTGTAAACCCTTCCTAAAATACATTAAGTTTTCATATTTAATTTTCATTCAAACCTGCCACTTGAATATGTCAAAGTTGTTAACATTTTCAAAACATTTTGTGTCAATCAATTAGTATACATTCCGTTTTTATATGCAGTTTTGACATTGGATTAAGTTTTGAATTGTAAACTTCTTCCTAAATATAATAAGTTTTCACATTCAATTCACTTTCAAGAATTGAATAATAAAATTATCAATAAAAAATAAACTATATAATTCAATTTACAAAAACCTTACAATAACAATTTATTTAAAAAATGTATATAAACTTCACAACAAAACGTAAAACTAAACATTTAAAAGATACAATATTCCGGACACCGTAACAAAAATTGCATCAGCGGCTCAATATTTCGGCTATGACGGAGGATGAGCAGAAAAGGTATCAAGAATGTGATCACAACTTGGATCTACAAAAATAATGTATAGAAGTAAGAAATACCTTCAAAAAAATTATTAAGAAAGTTATAACAAATTCAAACAACTTTATATCAAATTTACATAATAAATTTTATATAAATATTACATACATACTCTGGCAACACAAGATGTTGAGCAGCGGTGGCAATAGCATTTTGGGCGCCGTATCGGTGTTTCCGACAACGACATCAGATCTCCGGGGCGGCGACAAATTCTCTGGCGGCTGTAACAAATAAAACGCAAAAAAAATTGAAAACTTAGATATTTAGATCTACCAAAAAATTTTACACATCCCTAAAAGTAAAACTCTCAAAACATGATTAATAAAAAAAATACATTAAAGTCGTTAATACTCCCCATTAATAGCTAGGAGTTAATCTTTTATAATATATGATAGTTTCATTCCACAATAAAAATTGACTCAATCGTCATCATTCCTTCCCTCTATAATTTCCCTCATTAAATACACTTAACCCACCTTGATCTGAGAGCCATAATAATATACATGTCCCATTCATTCCACACAATAAAAATATGACTGATTTTCATGAGCTATGTTTATCATCTAGTTGCAATTTCAACAACAAAAATCATCTCCCCATCATGTGTTCACTACTAATTTTTTCTCCATATCTTTTCAAATTCATATACTTCATCTCCCCGTTGTTGTGTATCACCATTCCAACACTACTACTTCTAATTTGCATCTTTGACATCCACCACAAGCTCGTCGACTTCATTCAAACAATACGCCCAATGTTGATACAAGAAGATGATGAAGAAGAATTTTGTGATTTTGAAATTTATAACATCGTGTATCATGATCATCCGCCGTTAATTAACAGTAACGGTAACACAGATCATTTGGAACAATCTTCACTTATGGAGAACCCGGAGCAAAAGCTGTTCGAAGAATTGGATCGATTTGATGATTCGAATGCTCCCGCCAAAATATAAAAATTGTGAATACTAGTTTTTCTAAAAACATTCATATTCAATTTTCATTCAAACGTGCCACTTGAATATGTCAAAGTTGTTAACATTTTCAAAACATTTTTTGTCAATTAATTAATATACATTCCGTTTTTATATGCGATGTTTTGACATTGTGATTAAGTTTTGACATTGTAAATCCTTCCTAAAATATATTAAGTTTTCACATTCAATTCACTTTCAAGAATTGAATAATAAAATTATCAACAAAAAATAAACTATATAATTCAATTTACAAAAACCTTACAATAACAATTTATATAAAAAAATGTATATAATCTTTACAACAAAACGTAAAAAATAAACATTTAAAAGATACAATATTCCGGACACCGTAACAAAAATTGCATCGGCCGAATATTTTGGCTATGACGGAGGATGAGCGGAAAAGGTTTCAAGAATGTGATCACAACTTGGATCTACAAAAATAATGTATAGACGTAAGAAAAACCTTAAAATTTTTTATTAAGAAAGTTATAACAAATACTAACAACTTTAACCTTTTTAATATCTCAGGTGGAGAAGGGATGGAATCCTTATGGGAAGCTTACGAAGAGGATACCATGAATAAAATATCGAGGAGTAGCAAAAAGAAGAAGAATGTTAAGAATTATAAGTCAAAAAGCGAGTTTAAGTATTTTGATGATGGTGTTAGTGAGGATGGTGATAAAGATGATCAGTTTATGGGTAATGGACAATTGTGTTGTTTTAAGGCATTGAAGATGTCTACAGGGAAGATGAATTTGGGCATGGGGAAGCCTAATCTTGTTAAGATTTCTAAAGCTTTGAAAGGGTTTGGTTGGTTGCATCATAGACATGCTAAAAAATGTTGATTAAGTTACTTTGTTTATAAGGAAATTGTTTTGTTTTTTTATCTTTATTTCATGGATTGATACTACATATTTTAGTATTTATCAGAATCGGATTAGGAGCTACTCGTATGAAACAAATATGTGTATGGTTTTTCCATGTTTATGCAAATGCATGTCGAAAAAATGAGAATGGTCATAGGTGTTCTAAGCTCCAAATAAAATAATCTTGATATTGTGTACTTATGTTCTTGAGTTTGAAGAGGAATTAAAACCGGAAGCCGAATGTCACTACAACATGGTCCTGGTTAACTAACTTAACGTAGGTGTTACGACTTTGTATAAAGACTTAAATGCTTTCAAGCGTTGTAAGATATATTGGTCTACTTTGAACAAGTTCCTTTGAATGTTTGAGTTATTAATATTGATGACATAAACAACCTACGAGATGGATATGTATAACTAATTGATGTGTCAACAGAATCCCTATACATGTTCTGTCTTTTACTATATAATGATCCTTGCTTAAATACATAAACGTTTCTAGATATGTATGAAGAAAAAACATATAATCCACATAAAAGAAGGATCTAAGACTATTATGGGTAATTTGTTCCTGTCTTAGTAAATCATGATTGCTAGAAAATATAATTCATAGGCCATTTTAGTCAAATCACAATTCTAAAAAGCAAAATAACTCTTTCTTATAAAACAACAATTATAAAGCCAGGTGCAAGATAACTATTAGTAGAAATTAAGTGAAATAGTAAATACATCACTTAGAAAATTATCAAACAACTAGCTAAAAGACCCGTGAAATTCACGGGTATTTCAAAAAGATGTCACAAAAATATATAATAACTTGCGTATTATGAAGTTAGACGTTAGATAAACCCAAGTTATTATACGTAATTGTACATAGATATAAAGTTGGGTACTAATGAAACATACATGGGTTATCATACAAAATACTCAAATAACCCAAAAAACAAAATTAAAAAGTCATAAGAACGTATTTTAGTTTTTGTTTCGATGAACTCATTTTTGTTGCGGGGATCTATCAATAAATTAATCCAATATAGACCCTATTCCATTTGGCATCTATTTATTGTTACACTAACCTTCATAATATGACAGACTCCCCTTGTAATGTCTAGGCCATCCTTCTTATTTGCACATACTACTTGTAAAGTCGAGTGAATGGCTAATCATTCGTTTTGCGTCATCTACTAAATTGCATCATGTGTTTTCATAAGCATGAATCTCCATTCAAAATTCCATATACGTCACGTATGTTTCTCTAAGCATTAGCCTCCTATCAAGCTCTAAATATCATCTTTGTTATCCATTCATCTTCAATTAAAAAAAGTTATATATAATATAATCTCAAACAACATGTCAATCTCACACAATTTTCCTTGACAAGATTTGAAACAACAACCTTTTGGTTAGGACCTTAAGTTAGTTACATGTATCGGTAGTCATAACCCATTTGGTTTTACTTTGGAATAACACATTTACATGAATGTTTAAGCAAAAAATGAAATAAGATTCCATTCAGCCAAAGACCAAAACAATATTATTATTATTATTATTATTATTATTTCTATTACTATTATTTTCCTCTAATATTTATCTTACTAAACTACACTAGACGAGTACCCGCGTATAGCGGTGGAAATTCCTAGCGGCAGATAATTAACGGTGTACGATATTGTGGTAAGTGGTTCGTGTAACATTTAAGATATAACGTGAAAAGATCAAAATATAATTGCAAACGGATGTAACATGCGATAATTCAACTAAAAAAAGACAACATTTATAGCGGCAGCCAATAACGATATGCGATATTGTGGTAAGTGTTTCGTGTAAAGTTCAAAATAGAACGTGAAAATATCAAAATGTAATTGCAAACGGTGACTGTTTATAGGAGATTTGCTCAAACTCTAGTAAATGAAAATTATAATTGATTAATGGGCTCATTAATATCTTCGATAATTAGCATCCATAATTGTAGGAATTAGTGGTTACATGACCAAATTAAATATGGTCATTTAATGCATTCAAACATGCCACTTGAATATGTCAAAGTGGTTACAAACATTTAATGTTCAAAATATTTTGTGTCAATCAATTAGTATGCATTCTGTTTTTATATGCAATTAACTTTTGACATTGTAAACTCTTCCTAAAATACATTAAGTTTTCATATTCAATTTTCATTCAAACCTGCCACTTGAATATGTCAAAGTTGTTAACATTTTCAAAACATTTTTTGTCAATTAATTAGTATACATTCCGTTTTTATATGCGATGTTTTGACATTGTGATTAAGTTTTGACATTGTAAACCCTTCCTAAAATATATTAAGTTTTCACATTCAATTCACTTTCAAGAATTGAATAATAAAATTATCAACAAAAAATAAACTATATAATTCAATTTACAAAAACCTTACAATAACAATTTATATAAAAAAATGTATATAATCTTTACAACAAAACGTAAAAAATAAACATTTAAAAGATACAATATTCCGGACACCGTAACAAAAATTGCATCGGCCGAATATTTTGGCTATGACGGAGGATGAGCGGAAAAGGTTTCAAGAATGTGATCACAACTTGGATCTACAAAAATAATGTATAGACGTAAGAAAAACCTTCAAAAAATTTATTAAGAAAGTTATAACAAATACTAACAACTTTATATCAAATTTACATAATAAATTCTATATAAATATTACGTACATACTATAGCAACACAAGATGTTCAGCAGCGGTGGCAGCAGCTTTTTTGGCGTCGCATCGGTGTTTGTGACGGCGACAGCAAATCTCCGTGGCTGCGACAGATCTTCGGCGGCTGAAACAAATAAAACGCAAAAAAAATTGAAAACTTAGATATTTAGATCTACCAAAAAATTTTACACATCCACAAAAGAAAAACTCTCAAAACATGATTAATAACAAAAAATACATTAAAGTCATTAATACACCCCGAAGAAGAAATTATGGAAACAGGGTGCGATCAAGCAGTTAAATATCAAATAATTTTTGAGTGGTTGGTGGGAGGTCAAGCGCTCAAATAATTTTTGAATTTGATGCACCGGTCAAATATTGGGTTCAAAGTTTTTTAGAAACACAGTTATAACCCATAACAAATATTATTTTAAGTTGTAGGCCATAAACTTGTAGATAGTATGTCTCCATCTGGTGTAGCGCGGGTTGGTTTAAAAAGTCGGTTGTTTCATGATAAGAATAGGGATTTTGGTCATAGACAAACCCGTTTCCCGATTCTACCTTGTTACAACCGGGACAATTTCCACCATTATGAGGACCCCCACACCACTGACAACCATAAGGGTAAGAAGAAGACATATTAATAGCTAGGAGTTAATCTTTTATAATATATGATAGATTCATTCCACAATAAAAATTGACTCAGTCGTCATCATCATTCCTTCCCTCTATAATTCCCTCCATTAAATACCCCCTTAACCACCTCGATCTGAATCATAATAATACATACATTCCCATTCCCACACAATAAAAATATGACTGATTTTCATGAGCTATGTTTATCATCCACTTGCAATTTCAACAACAAAAATCATCTCCCCATCATCTGTTCACTACTCATTTTATCTCCATATCTTTTCAAATTCATATACTTCATCTCCCCGTTGTTGTATATCACAATTCCAAGACTGCTACTTCTAATTTGCATCTTTGACATCCACCACAAGCTCCTCAACTTCATTCAAACAATATGCCCAAAGTTGATACAAGAAGATGATGAAGAAGAATTTTGTGATTTTGAAATTTATAACATCGTGTATCATGATCATCCGCCGTTAATTAACTGTAACGGTAACACAGATCATTTGGAACAAGCTTCACTTATGGAGAACCCGGAGCAAAAGCTGTTCGAAGAATTGGATCGATTTGATGATTCGAATGCAATGCCTGATATATCAGTTTCCCGCAAAAATATAAAAATTGTGAATACCATTTTTTCTAAAAACATGGATCTGGAAGCATGTTCCAGTGAGGCAGCGAATTTGGATACTTCTAGAATCTTATTTACCCTCGAATCAATCAAATCAGACCTCAAAAAAGCTTCCGCAATAGCAACAAACCCCGCACATAATTTACAAAAAAATGAAACTGAAAATCTAGTCACTGTGAAATCTATTATATCTATATTAGAAGCCTCTAGTACCTTCGCTAGCTACAGGTTGACGAAAATAGATCTAGAAGAAGGTTCCAGTACCGCGATATCATCATCTGGAGACGATGAAAACACTCTGAAGTCGAGTTCGTATTTTCCAAGCTTTGGTAGCTATGATTCACCAAAATCAGATCCAGAAGAAACTCAAGATACGAAGACAGTTGAGAATTCTGTGAAATCGACTTCTAATTCAATGCGAGTGGAGCTAGACTCTTGTAATAGTAGATTTGGAAGCTACAGATCGATGAAGAAATTAAAGGGATGGAAGCGTACGTTAGCATGTAAGCTTTTCGAAGCAAGGTGTAGTTTAGACGGAGGTGGAGAAGGGAAGGAATCCTTATGGGAAGCTTACGAAGAAGATACCATGAATAAAATATCAAGGAGTAGCAAAAAGAAGAAGAATGTTAAAAATAATAAGTCGAAAAGCAGGTTTACGTATTTTGATGATGGTGTTAGTGAGGATGGTGATGAAGATGATCAGTTTATGGGTAATGGACAATTGTGTTGTTTTAAGGCATTGAAGATGTCTACAGGGAAGATGAATTTGGGCATGGGGAAGCCTAATCTTGTTAAGATTTCTAAAGCTTTGAAAAGGTTTGGTTGGTTGCGTCATAGACATGCTAAAAAATGTTGATTAAGTTAGTTTGTTTATAAGGAAATTGTTTTGTTTTTTTATCTTTAATTCATGGATTGATACTACATATTTTAGTATTTATCAGAATCGGATTAGGAGCTACTCGTATGAAACAAATATGTTTATGGTTTTTCCATGTTTATGCAAATGCATGTCGAAAAAATGAGAATGGTCATAGGTGTTCTAAGCTCCAAATAAAATAATCTTGATATTGTGTACTTGTGTTCTTGAGTTTGAAGAGGAATTAAAACCGGAAGCCGAATGTCACTACAACATGGTCCTGGTTAACTAACTTAACGTAAGTGTTACGAATTTGTATAACGACTTAAACGCTTTCAAGCGTTGTAAGATATATTGGTCTACTTTGAACAAGTTCCTTTGAATGTTTGAGTTATTAATATTGATGACATAAACAACCTACGAGATGGATATGTATAACAAATTGATGTGTCAACAGAATCCCTATACATGTTCTGTCTTTTACTATATAATGATCCTTGCTTAAATACATAAACGTTTCTAGAAATGTATGAAGAAAAAACATATAATCCACATAAAAGAAGGATCTAAGACTATTATGGGTAATTTGTTCCTGTCTTAGTAAATCATGATTGCTAGAAAATATCATTCATAGGCCATTTTAGTCAAATCACAATTCTAAAAAGCAAAATAACTCTTTCTTATAAAACAACAATTATAAAGCAAGGTGCAAGATAACTATTAGTAGAAATTAAGTGAAATAGTAAATACATCACTTAGAAAATTATCAAACAACTAGCGAAAAGACCCGTGAAATTCACGGGTATTTCAAAAAGATGTCACAAAAATATATAATAACTTGCGTATTATGAAGTTAGACGTTAGATAAACCCACGTTATTATACGTAATTGTACATAGATATAAAGTTGGGTACTAATGAAACATACATGGGTTATCATACAAAATACTCAAATAACCCAAAAAACAAAATTAAAAAGTCATAAGAACGTATTTTAGTTTTTGTTTCGATGAACTCATTTTTGTTGCGGGGATCTATCAATAAATTAATCCAATATAGACCCTATTCCATTTGGCATCTATTTATTGTTACACTAACCTTCATAATATGACAGACTCCCCTTGTAATGTCTAGGCCATCCTTCCTATTTGCACATACTACTTGTAAAGTCGAGTGAATGGCTAATCATTTGTTTTGCGTCATCTACTAAATTGCATCATGTGTTTTCATAAGCATGAATCTCCATTCAAAATTCCATATACGTCACGTATGTTTCTCTAAGCATTAGCCTCCTATCAAGCTCTAAATATCATCTTTGTTATCCATTCATCTTCAATTAAAAAAAGTTATATATAATATAATCTCAAACAACATGTCAATCTCACACAATTTTCCTTGACAAGATTTGAAACAACAACCTTTTGGTTAGGACCTTAACTTAGTTACATGTATGGTAAGTCATAAATACATCTTGGTTTTTACTTGGAATAACCACATTTACATGAATGTTTAAGCAAAAAATGAAATCAAGAGTCCATTACATCAAAGGACCAATAACAAAAATATTATTATTTCTATTATTATTTCTATTACTATATTTTCCACTAATTTATCTTACTAAACTTACACAGACGAGTACACGCAGTATAGCGTTGGAAATTCCCTAGCGGCAGATAATTAACGGGATCTAGCACGTGGGTCTATGATGCATTGTTTGACAAAAATTCCATTTACTGAATCACCACACCTCATAACAACAATTAATGGTCAGATTTGGTGGAGGAATTTTGTCGGAAAATTTACACCGGGGACTTGATCACAACGCTTGCTCTCAGGAGCATTAACAACGGTTGGGTATTGTCATTGGATGACTCGAAGTATCATGAAAGTTTTGGAAAACTCCATTATCAACACAATATGTAAACAAATCTTTTTCGAATTTCACACGTACAAGAGTACATCCATGACAATACGGACCATCGATCGGGGTTCCACACACCGCACAATGCAAAGAAGAGTTGGGAACAATGATCTGGTCATTAAGATTTCCTATCGAACAACATTCTTTAGTGTACCAACTTCCACAAGTTGAACATTCTTTGATTTGTCATAAAGGGATTTGAACGATTAGCGCCATAATGAATCTTAAACATTATCGAGGATAAGAAAATGAGAATTAAACAAAAAAGAGGAATAAAAAGAATATTTTTACTTTTTCCGAATAATACTAAGGATAATAAAAGAATGAGATGTGTGTGCAGGGGGGGGGGGGGGGGGGGGGGGGGGGGGGGGGGGGGGGGGCATGTGGGTTGATGGGGGGGGGGGGGCGAGGGGGGGGGGGTGTGGGGGGGGGGGGGGGGGGGGGGGGTGGGGGGGGGGGGGGGGGGTGTATGTGAAAATTAAATTTTTTTATTATTATTAAAGAATGAAAACAAATTTTAAAAATATTTTTGGTAACCGTTTATTACAAGCTTCACGATAAGTCTTCAAGATTACGCACAAAGTGAGCGGAAAAACTTAGCGAGCCGCAATGACTACTTAGAAAGTAGCTATCACTTTTCCTTAAACTCACCTTATAGTTTGTAAACTTAAAGGTCCGTCGTACCTCGCAAGTACTTCACGATTTGTTTTGTTGTTTTTTGGAATGGTTTAAGATGGATAGCTAGTATCCAAATGTTTATTATTATTTTTTTTTTACTAATTCGATAGGAATCGAATTAATGAACTTTTTATATTTTTATACAAAAATAGCAAAATAACTTCCAAAGAAGGGTCTTCAAAACTCTACTCAATCAACCGAATTATACTCAAAAATCTTTCCCACAAGCTTCCCCGGCAGCGGCGCCAAAATTGGTTTCGTGGTGAGTATAGTATATATCTCTATAGTGCAAACTTTCACTAACCAAGATACCGTAAGTAATTAATCACTTAGGAAAGTAATTAATACACGGGTCGTAAATTCCTCGAAGAAGTCGTGACTTTAGATATTGTGAATAATAGCGTGATTACGAGTTTAAGATGGTAAAAGAAACAATTTTGACTTTGAATTATACTACGAATATAATAGAACAATTTAAACTATAGATACGATTAAAGAAACTAAAATCAATTAACTAGCACAGAAAAAAATTAAACAAACGATGAAATTAAAAAATGTTAGCCTAAAAACAAGAATTTTAAAATCTAAAGAAGGCACTTTAATAACTAATTTTAATGCTAAAAATCTAACATTTAAAAAGAAAATTTAGGAAAAAGAAATAGAAGTTATTTTAAACTATATTATGTATTTATAATAGAATTTTCTAAGAAAATGAATACAAAAATAAACATTTCTAAAAATTAACACTAAAATTATACTTTTATTTTTCAAAAATACTAGATTTAAAAAGAAAATTTTCACAAAAAGAATTAAAAATTTTCAACTATTTTTCTATTTTATATGATTTTTCTAAGAAAAAGTTATTACTTAAAACCTATTTTAATTCCTAGAAAATACAAACTTAACTAGAAAAATAAAGAAAAATACTTTTTATCTACTTAAAAGGTGCAGAAAACTAGTGGAACAAAAATGCCCAAATTTTATAACCTAATTTAACCCTAATTTTGCCAATTAAAAACTAAACCCTAATTTTATAAAACTAAAATTAAAAATATTAAAACTATTTTATTAAATTGAAAAGACAGGGTAGAAAGTGTAAAGATTGAAAGTAAAGGGTAGGCGGGGTAACTGTCTAAAATTTACACTTATATGAAAACGGGTAACCCTAAACTATTGGAAAAGTACACATCAGACCCTACGATTCAGCTTATTTTTGGTTTATTAAAAAAAATGAGAATTAGCAAAAACTTAAAACATGAAAGTATAGAAGAGCTTATAAACTACAACTTTAACAAAAGCACTTACTACTTTTAACAACTAGATAAGCTAGAAAATTGAGCTTTTAAAAACTGTTACAGAAACTAGGCTTTAAGTATCTTTTTAAGAATTTGGCTTATTTCTAGCTTATTTCTAAATGAAATTAAGAACTAAAAGAATCTATAAGCGCCCTAAGATGTGTACTAAGTATATCTAACAAGAAATAAGCTAAGTTTTAACAAGAATAACAAGAAAAATGATATTAAAAAGTACAAGTCTTAGCTTATAACTGTTTTTAAGCTTTTTCTAATAAGCTAAAAAGCTTATTTCTAATCCTTAAAAGCTGAAATTTTAGCAATAAGCTATCCTATTGTTATTAAGCAAACCTAGATAAAAGGTTTTTTAACTAATCAACTAGAAATAAGAAATCAAAGAGAATATAAGCTAGAAATCTAAAGAGCTGCTATACTACTTTTATAGGTAAATTTAAGCTTGATAATGAAACTTAAGTGCTGATTTTTATAAACCTAATGGAGAACTAACAAAGTGCAAAATTCTAATTTCTAATTCCTAATCATAAAGGCTAAAGAGTGGCTAAGAAAAATGATAAGCAACAGCAGTTTTAACTGCTGTTTGCTGATGCAATTGACACAAGACTAAAGTGCAGGCTAAGGTTCAAGAATTAGAGCTTCTAAACCACTTCACCAAATGCATTTGAGTGAGCACAAATCAATTTTGAACTCTAAAATGCTTTAGACAATCCTAATCACTAAATCTATTTGAGCTAAAAACTGCCCTGGTGCTAGACAAAGTTTTTAAGCTCAAAACTTTGAATTTCTATAAACTAATTCTAAAAACCTGTTTAACACTTGATAACATGACTTAACTCAGCTTAGTAAAAAGTTTTGACAGGATTTTATTGACTTTAAAAGTCAAAATCAGCTTAATCCAAACACTCTTTAACCAAGACTTTCTAAACTAATTTTCTTATTAAAACCTATTTTAAATCTAAAGCTGCCAAAACTTTTTATCTACTCTTACTACAACTAAACTATCTAAGCTATTTTAACTCTAAAATGCCTAGCTTATTAATAAGAAATAAGCACTTTCTCAGCTAGCCTATTATACTAATTATGACAGCATACTAGTAAATGATACCTAAATGGATTCTAGTTACAAAGGATTAAAGACATTTTAATATCTAAGCTAACTGAACTTTATTAAACAAAATTAAGCACAAGAGTTCAAGTGAATAAGCTACAAGCTTTAAGCTATCAAATACTACAAAAAAGTAAAACCTGTGAATTGAAGTCTCTGTCCTTAGGTCACTCTTTCTGAGTGAGTGACCTCAATTTAAAACCTATATGGCTACCTTAGCCTCTAAACCAATGAGCTTAAAGCTCAATAAGCTAATATTAGCTTATTTCTTCATAAGCTTCCAAAATCGAATCAAACTACCTCAAGTGGTCATGTTTTGATGTGAAATGAACTAAATGAGTAAATGAATGACTTAAAACAAACTTTTGACTGAATTTGAGCTTATTAACAAGTTTAAACTCAAATGAGCTTATTAGAGCTTATTAGGTAAAAACAGCTTAAATTTGAAAGGAAAAACAATTGAAACTTAAGAACTGAATTTTATTACTTAAAATGGTAAAGTACAAGCTGAAAGATGAAAAGTACAAGTGCTTAAAGCTGAATTTTAAAAACTTAAAAGAAAATGCTTAAAAATAAGGAAAATTACAAACTGGAAATCAAACTCACTCACTAACTCTTTCAAATGAACCCTCAGCTTCCTATTTATAGAGAAATGAAGAAGAGAAGTAAGAATTTCTCGAGTCTTCTCTTCAATGTGAGCCGTAGATCTTTCTTCTTCAATTTGTAGCCGTTTGATGATTTTGATGAGGTGTTAGGACCAATCAAGGGATGCCACGTAAGCGCAATGATGTGGAGGTGGTTTTAATACGAGGTAAAGGAGAGAAAGGGAGCGGGGAAGTGATTTGAGGCAGG
>BQNB010133912.1:0-18391 GCA_026074375.1 Tanacetum coccineum | reverse complement strand
GGTTTGTGCATAGCGTCACTGGGTCCATGACTGTCTTCAATGTCAGACAACAACTTAGTGTTTCTGACAGTAGATGTATTGACCCGATTTCTGTCTAAAGTGTAAGGAGGGCTTCTTTCTTTTCACCCTTTATCTTAACTTTTATTTTCCATTCTTCAACCCCTTTAGTGCTTACCGAGACTTCATGACTATTACCTTGTTAGGTTTATTCCAGTAATAGCTCCATCTCAGTCTGCACTATTCCCATACTCACTTTATCTCCTTTTGTATCATACCTAAGGACTTCTAAACTATTTAGTGGATATCCCTGGGTAGATCCCTTCGATTCTGGCTGGATCATGGGATTTGAATACCTATGCCTAACCGCCTTATAACTCTATAAATTTAAATACATGCTTGGTCTTTTACGTAATTCATCATAATCCTTCCAAAATCTTTGAAAAGTTCAATCAAAGTGTTTGATAATCATATCAAAAGTTTTAACACTTTGAAAGTTTTTCATCATCACTAAAAAACTCCCCCTTAACATGTGCATCGATATCGTAGTACATGCTAAGTGTAGAGTACACAAAGTCCATTTTATTTGATCACATGTTGATACAAGTTAATTTCCGTTTAATCATATTTTCTCCCCTTATCCAAAATGTTAATCCCTTGATATTTGATATTTTGGATATCAATTGATTAAACGTTCGGGGACAAAATGTTATATAATAACATATAGGAACATTTTAATGCTCCCCCTCAAATTGTGAGGTATATTATATAGTGTTGAGTATGATCTTTTGAAAGATTTTGAATTTTGTGAAAAAATTCTTGAAAAGTCATCGTACTCGAACACCATATAAGCCTAAGTCATTAACTACATATTTACATATTCACAAATTTATTATATACGGGGATGGACCTTTGATAGATGGGGACAACATATGATAAATCATATGGTCCTTTGTAGCAGCCGAAGGTCTCCCCCGTATGGTCTTCCACCAACGAACCTTTCCAGACTCCTCATAATCCTCCTTGACTTGAGCATTTTGTCGATCTTCTGAATCATAGCAGCTGCACGCTCCTTGTCACTGTTTCTCCAAATTGTCTGAGGCAGATACTCCATCCTTATTCCCTTCAGCCTATCATCAAGAGAAGTCCGAACATCGTTGAGAGTCCCATCACTGAACTTGTGGAGTTCATCAAGACGCATCAGTCTGTTCTTCTTATCTATGTTATGATAAATGAATCCTCGGGGACTGGGGTATGCTGTATACGCTTCACGTCATCTGAGATCAAGTCTGTATGTATCTGGCTTAGTGATGTTGAGCTTCTTTTGGTAACACTCAACACCTAACTGAAGATCTTCAACACACCTTTAGATAACAACACTTCTTGTAAACATTCAGAGGGCGACACTAAACGCGAGACGTTCTTCAACCTTGAGGTTTGTCAGCTTGCCTTGAACAAGAAGAATCAACATGTCTTCAATGTCTTGGAGGCGAAGCCTTTTGAAGTCGCCTTCCTTGAATGAGTACAGTTTGTCATCGGCTCTGCGAACGGTGATCCAATCCAGATGCTTGTATCCATGCCATTCTACAATTTGAAGTTTCGTGACAGCAATGATTCTTCGTCTTGAATAGACATCTTTTGCTGATTCCCTGTTAGCCGCAAATCCATAAAATTGTTGTCGTTTGCGTCCCCAGTGTGAGATCCCCCAAAGAGCATACTTGTCATAGCTAACCGGTACTTCACTCCATATTGAACTAGGGACCAAATCTTCAATCCACTTTATGTTTCCATAATCTGCCGCCTTGGTCTTCGTGACAGAAGTAGAATAGGTTCGGCTTGAAACACCACCACTCAGATACGCGAGGTCGTTGTTGATGAAGTGAGCAAAAGGGATAACTTGACGACCTCGAGAGTTAGGTATCAGTGGTAGTGGCTTCCGCAGATCATGTGGATAGCACTGACCTTCAGGGTTAGTCCAGTCTAACTGTTCAGTAGTTGCCTTGTATACTTCTTCAAAGAAATATTCCAGCTCGACCAGACTCTTGCATGTGCCTTTCATCAGCTCGAATGTTGGACCGGCTAGTAATTCAGGTGTTAAAGTATCAACCTTGAGCCGATTCATCATGAATGCTGAGAAGTCAAGGGGAGTGTCCATTAGCTCATCAAAGGACTCTCGAGGGTCTTCTTGCCTAGCCAAGTTGCTTAACCAAGGTTGAACAGGTCCATGATCAGCAGGCACAGTCTTGTTCCAATCACGATCAGGAGAGGGAAGTCTTGAAGGTTGCTGAAACCAATCAGGATGTGGATGGGCTTCTTCTTCAGGTTGATCATCATTGAGTCCTGTATCAAACTCCTGATGTGTTGGATCTTCAAAATCATCTGCAGTGTGCATAGGCACCTCTGCTGGAGCAGACTGGCCAGCAGACTGTTGATGCGATTTAGACCCTTCAGTAGACTTGCCAGTTGTCGTGGAAGTCTTTTCTCTTGGTGCACTGGAGGATTCAGGTTCCTTTCCTGCTCGTCTTCTCTTGGACCCCCGGTCTGTTCCAGCGGAGGGTTCTTGATCATCATCAGCATTATCCCGACGTCTCTTGATAGTGACAGTATCGCCATAAGTATCCAGGAGGGCTTTATCGGCTTCATACGCGTCAACTAATGCTTTGTATAGGTTCTTCTGTTCATCAGATCTGTCGATTGATTTGTTACTCTTCATCTTGTCGATGAGTATCTTTTTCAGTTCCAGCTCAGACAGATTAGCAGCTACAGCATGAGATGTCTTGGCTTCATTTGATGATCGAATCAGAACCTCAGACTCAAGTTGTTCATTCACTAGCTTCTCAATTCTTGGGAGAATCTTGTCGATCTTCTTCTTGACTTGAGCATTTACTTGCTCTTTGATGATTTTCTTCATATTCTCATCAACTTTGTTGAAGAAGTCTTCATTTTCAGCTTGAGCCTCCTCTTGAATTTTGTCAGACTTCAGTTGAACAACTACATCTACTGCTTCTTTAAGCTTTGAGCCCATATAGTTGTCAACGGCATTTGGAATTAAGGAGAGAGCAGTAGCATACTGATTAGTCTGTTTGAATTCTGAGAAGTCTTGTTCCAGAGCTTTGAGTCTATTATCAAACCCGAACAATGAACCGAAGTTGGGTAGATCCTGAAGAGAAGTATTTGGAGCAGTTGTTGGTATGGGAAGTGGTGTTTGAGATTTTTGTTGAATGAGAGGAAGGGGTATTGGAGGAAGTGTTGTGGAAAATGTGGGAAGTGGTTCAACAATCGAAGTGACAGGTATCTCTACAAGAGAGGTAGACTCAGTGTTAAGAACGGAGTTAATACATGTATATAGGTTTGGGTTGAGCATGTTGGAGATGAACCTAGAAGACATGGAAGAACTTTGCTGATGACCATCAGGATAAACCAGAGTTAGGGTCACTTGAGTGTCTTCAATAACTTGAGTGGTTTGAGGAGCATCTATCATTTCTGCATCTCTTCCTTCCAGATTAACGTTTCCTTCCTCATTTGTATGTTCAGCATGTAATTCCTCTTCTTCCTCAGCAAATCCACTTTGTGAAACATCAACATTTGCTTCATCATCTGAAGGTTCTGATTGAGACTGTGTGTGAACCCTCGGATCAAAAGAATCTTCGTCTTTATCTTCTTCATCGTGTCTCTCTACATCCTCGTGAGTAGTGAACTTAGGATGTACATATTCATCACCCTCATTATCGGACATTGTCCGTTCACTATCACTGTCAGCTTTATCTTGATCATCATCAAAAACATCTTGATCACCCTCAGCAGTATTATCATCATCACCTTCATTGTCATCATCGTCATCTGAGCTTGACTTCCAAGAAATTTCTTCATCATCTGAATCATTTGTTGGTACATCGGGAACCCCTGGTGTAACACCAGTTCTTTCATGTGCACCTGATTCGCTGGCATAAGAGCTGTAAGTTTGAATCAAACTTCGTTTTGTGACTATCTTGAGTTGCTCAGCCTCTGTTAGTGCTACTTCAGAGAGAGTGTCCAATGCTTGAGCTGGTTGCTTCTTCTTTCCAGACTTAGCTCCTTTAGCTGTAGTTTTAACCCTTTTTCTTGTGGTAGCTTTAGGGGCTTGTTCAGTCTTCTCCTTGGACGTTCGACGAACGTACTTTGGCTTAGGAGTCACTTTTCCAGTAGCAAAGGCATAATAAGTCTTGAAGGCTTCAGTTTCTTTCATTACTGGAGTAGTGAGATAGTCGGGAAGAATGGCATTGTATTTCTGGACTACTTCATGCTGAGGGATGAACCTCATAGTAGTGAGAATAGGATCATCATTTGCCATGTGCCAATCCACCTTGTTCCTCGGAATCGACTTATCTTGAGACATGAAGTGATCGATGATGACCTTGGTGAATCTTGGGTAATATAGGTACTTGTTCTTCCTGGACTCCTTGTTCTCGATCGGATACACTAAGTCTTCCCATAGTAGGTAGACAAAGTCAACATTCTCCTGATGATATAAACCCCAAAGGACCTGAGCCCTAGAAAGTCAAAGTGTGTCGATTCCTGTAACTTTACCACTAAGACATTTGTTGATGATGGTAGCAAATGTTCTCCAAGGTTGAGGAAGCATTTCAACCTTGACATCAGAGAGAAACTTGATGGTTTCAGAGTATCCAATTTCTCTCATGAAAGCAAGAATGTCTTCTTCAAACAGAGTATCAACAAAGTGCTGTCCAGGAAGCTTTAGACATATTTGTAGCATGTTCCTGAAAGTGTCCAGATCAAATGAGTAACTCTTTTTGTTCATCTTGAATTTGATGGTATGCTTGTGGTAAGAAGCCGTATTCTAGAATTCTTGCATGTAGATAGCAGGGACACTTGCAGTGATCAGGAAGGCTTGATGAAAGGGAGTGATTGAGAGAACATCCAGTGCAACTTGAAATGTTGGTTCCTTAGGTTTGAATGTGGTGCTCAGTCTGTAATTGCAGCTTCCAATCTTGAGACGTTGTGCCCGTGGAACAAGAGCATCGTCAAATGCTTGTTGTTGTTCTATAGTGATACTCATGATTCTGCTAAGAAAGAGTCGATACAATTTATATAATAACAACTATAACATACTATTCATAGAGACTCCATTTAGCACTTAATGCATGCAACACATTTAGAAAGCTAATCATGAAAGAGTGAACTTATATTGTCTTAGTTAAGTTGATCTAATTTTAACTTGTTTTGATTCCGAAGATAAACAGTTTTAAATTTGATATCTAACACGAGTTTTAAGTCACCTTTTGATTAGAGTCTAAGTGTTTATGAAATTTAAGCTCATTGAATCCATTAAGTATGAGGTTAAAAGTGAAAACTATGAATTTGGACTTTAAGGTTTATTGCAAATTCGTGTCCTTAAGGATATTGCAAATTCGTTCCTCACTGTATGCATTGCGAATTCGGGTCTTAAAGGTTGTCTGTGAATTCGTGGACTACTGGGTATTGTGAATTCGTGGCCAAAGGGACACCTGCGAATTCGGGTCTTAAAGGAGTGTTGCGAATTCGTTCCTTATTGCATGTTGCTAATTCGTGTTCCTCATAAGCTTACCAATTCGTGTTCTACATTAAATTGCGAATTCGTATTACACATAATAACTGCCAATTCGTGGATGATACGAATTGCAAATTTGTGGGTAACACGAATTGCAAATTCGTGGAAAACACAAATTGCAAGTTCGTGTACAACTATTCTTGCAAATTTGAGTAGTTCACAAATTCAAGTTTGTCATGTGTCCTTTTTCTTTCAATATACTCATTTTAGCCAGCTTAGTTAACAAGAACATTTAGGCAACCATTAAGGCATGGATTCGTTACATATTTTTCAAACGAGCAACATTTTTCAAGAAATCATATATGTTTAGGAATCAAACACTTCATTTATCAAACTCACATCATACACACATTCGTTTATATGTTTAACACATATCCCACACTAACCCAAACACCTTTTTCAACTAAAGCACATAAAACCACATTTTCGATATAAAGAATCAAGAGTATCAAACATATATGTTATCGAAATCAAAATCTGATATAAACGAGTCATTAACACCCCCAATACGAACTAAACCCATCTATTAATTATGGTTTTGTATAGTTTTAATTTGATGAACCCTAATTTTGAATATTAGGGTTTTTCGAAATCAAAACCTAACAAAAACAAAATTCCTTCAAGATTTAAGAGCAATAGGGTGTAAGGATCAATGTTTATTTTATACCTTTAATTCGAGATGGTCTAGAGATCGATTATGGGAGAGGGACGATTGAGTGAGGGTTTTGAAAAAAAAGGAGTGTGTGTTGTGTGTGTGTGTTTGATCGTGGGATAGGAGTGGGGTGGGTGTGTTATGAAACCAGTTTAGTTTTTGATCCATTCACCCCCTAAGCTTTAAAACCTTTTCTATTTTTGATATAAGTTTGTTTTAGGCATAACTAAGTTATCACAATGGCACAAATAGTCTCTATAGTTTTAACGAAGATACCTAACAACTTAAATATGCACATATTCACACTAAGGCATAAACAAATAACACGTAAGGCACACATAAGTTAAAATTAATTAACTTTTCTTAAAAAGTGATGTTCTGTTATTGTTTAAAAACCTTTTTCCCTTTAATCAAATGACTTTTTGAAGAAGATATTTGACATTATCTCCCCCTCAAACAATGACCCGTTTTCTATTTAAAAAGCTGTAGTCGTTGTTTGAGAAGTCAAATGTCCGTAAAAAGCATTTTTTGATGAAGCAATTATTTTTATTTATGAAAAACAAACACCATAGCAAATAAGATTTCTCTTATTGACACACATAAGTGCACTGACACGTACACTTATGGTAATATAAGAAGCACGAGTTGTGATGCAAAGTAATCACAAGCTTTTGCATGGTCATGAAGTAGACCATGCCTGAGAATAGATTCCCGTTGTTAGGAACAACTGTCTTTTTGACGACATGTTTTCCTCAAGGTGAAAAGCGGGTTACTATCAGAAGTAATAGTAAGCCATTTGGCATGTTTTGAAAACATTTTAACTTTTGCACGAACTTTATTTATGATCCCGTGTCTTTATTGAAAGACATTTCTAGGGTCGTAAATATTATCGTTTGCAAAAAACATGCCAGAAGATTTTTTTTTATATTTTTCTGCTTTTTTTTTAAAATTTTGTATTTTATTTTTATGATTTTATATTTTTGTATTTTGATTTTGAATTTTTTTTATAAAAAATGGAAAATCTTTTTGGTTTTTCTGGGTTGTAAGATATATACATATGATACAGGATATGAGTTACCACCATCACTCGTCAACTTCATCTGTCAACTTTTTCAGAGTGTCAGGAGATATCGTTTTCATACCCGGCTTGTCAGAAAGAAATTCAATTCTTTCTCGACACAAAGCCTTTATGAAAATGTCAGCCAACTGATACTCTGTGTGGACAAAGTAAAGTTCGATCACTCCATTCTCAACGTTCTCCTTGATAAAGTGATATCTGATGTCGATATGCTTGGACCTGGAATGTTGGACGTTGTTGCAGCATAAGGCGATGGAGCTTTTGTTGTCACAGTACATAGGAATTTTGTTGAATGTAAAGTCGTAGTCGGTGAGTTGTGATCTTGTCCATAAGACTTGAGCACAACAGCCGGATAGGGCAATATATTCAGCTTTTGTACTGGATATCGCAGCGCTTTTCTGCTTTTTTGACGACCAGCTAATGAGTCTATCTCCCAGGAACTGCATACTACCAGATGTGCTACGGCGTGTATCTTGACAACCAGCATGATCCGCATCAGCAAATGCTGTTAGTGCAATTGAAGAATCCTTCGAATACCATAGTCCCCGATTAACGGTTCCTCTTAGATATCGAAATATCCTTTTGACTGCAAGTAAGTGCTTTTCGGTAGGCCGAGCTTGATACCGGGCACACATGCAAATAGCAAATTGTAGGTCAGGTCTACTGGCTGTGAGGTAAAGAAGGGTGCCAATCATGCCACGGTAGTGTGACGGATCAACAACTTTCCCTTCTGTATCCTCATCCAGTTAGGATTTTTCCACCATAGAAGTATCCACTGGGTCACCAGATTCAAAGCCATATTTCTTTAAAGATTCAAGGGCATATTTTGATTGGTTGAGAAAGATGCCTCTAGGACTTTGAGAAATCTGTAGTCCTAAGACAAAAGAGATTTTGCCCATCATTGACATATTGAATTTTGAACACATGATTTTAGCAAATAGGTCACAAAGTTCAGGTGTGGATGCAGCAAAAATGATATCATCGACATAGATTTGTAACAGAAGTATTTGCTTGCCGTCCCGTCAAATGAACAGAGTTGGATCCATTAAGCCTTTGGAGAAGTCTTGGGATATCAGGAACGCTGACAACATATCATACCACGCGCGTGGAGCTTGTTTCAACCCATAAAGAGCTTTCTTTAGCTTGTACACGTGATTAGGGTTATCTTCTATATCCACAACCATGTTTGGCTGGCTAACATAAACAATCTTCTCGCAGATCACACCATTACAGAAAATGGCGGTCTTACACATCCATTAGGAACACAACCATGTTCTAGATGATCAGCATATGCGAGAAAAAAATCCTTTCTTGCCTTTAATCGTGCAACCAGAGCAAAAGACTCTTCAAAAACAAATCCCGCTTCTTGCCACAATAAAACCACTATCCACTAAGCGAGCTTTGATCTTTAAAGAATACCTCCCAGTTCGTCATTTTAACTTGTAAATGCCACTCAAAGTAATAACCCATAACTTTATTGGGTCGTGGTACGAGCTCCCATACACAAGAGTTGAACTCATTAATCTCTTTCATTGCATTGCTTCTACCAGCAGATTGAGTCAATGATCATTGAATGATTTAGTTCAACAGAGGAGAGAAAGCATCGTAGTAACAGAATAAAGCTTGCTCATGTAATTGTAGCCTTGCGGAAACTTTATCCTTCCGAGTTTACCGATGATATTTTCAAGTGGGTGATCCTTTGTCCATTTGCTTGTGTGTTTAGATGGAGTGTGGGGTTGTATCACATTCGATGATGATCCTTGAGAAGTCGAGTCTTAATAGGGGATTCATAAAGTGGATCATCATGAATAGTTGGTGATTCTTTAAAACCTTGAGAGATGATTAGAGAATGTTATTGTTCTTGTGATGAGGGAATACTTGTTGATGGAGCATCCTGATCAATGGAAGTTGACATAGAAGAATCAGCTTGATCTTCAGCTTGTGGAGCAGCAGCTTCTTGAACTAGAGGATCAGCAATAGTTAGGGGATTAAAGTATTCATCGAACATTGGTTGAAATAACCTACTCTAATCATTTGTATTTGGTGGAATACAAGGTTGTTAAGAAACAGGGTTTGAAATGAGTCTTGTACTGGGTGTAGCAGGAGTCATATAATAAAGCCCGGGTCCTGAATTGAATTGTTCAGAAGCCATAGCTATCAGCTCATCGAACATAAAACAGGAATTGTTTTAGAAAATTAACTCTGGGTTCATTTAATGTAGATTCTGAACGCTTTCTTTTGCGGGTGGCGTAACCAACGTAAATCCAATACTACTTTTGCATCACAAACTTTCCATCCTCCAAATCTGATTGCATTAGTAGTATAATAAAGTGCACAAAAGACATGAAGGAAATGATAAGATCCGGTTTCTTGTCTTACATATGCCTCCGTATGGGATATTATTTTTATCGTTTACGAAATTTTTTTTTAATGAAACGATTTGGGGTAGTAACAAATCTGTGTTGTGATAGCGTTCTGGCCACAGAGAAATAAATAGAGCTTTAGAGAAATCAGCATTCAACGAGCATCTGTCTATAACAGTTCATTTTCGCCATTCGACACAGGCCTTCTGCTAAGGATTGGCGGGCTACAGAAGTTTGATTGTGAGAATGCCAAACAATTGTCATAAAATTCATGAAGTGTTTGATTGACAAATTCGGTTTCCATTTTCTGGTTCGAACATTCTAGACAGAGCTTCAAACGGACATTTGGTAATTTTTGAATACATTTGATGATGGCCCGCAGGAGCTTCATCTTTTTGTCCTTCAAAAAACGTACCAGTCATCTTGATTAATCTCGACTAACACTAAGATTACCTTTTAACCGATAAATAACTTGCTATACGCATCGGGCTAACACAAATCCAAAAGCAAAAGATACAGTTTTTCATGGTTAGTGTCTTCAGCTTTAGGTTTATGAGAGGATTTCTTGCTTTTTCCTAAAGCACATGCTGAACACAAATGATCTTTCTGAAATTTAAGTCTAGGAAGTCCTCGTGCAAGACCGTCTTTAGCAAGCTTGTTCAAATCACCGAAGTTGAGATGTGATAATCGACGGTGCCATAACCAGCTCTTAGTCTTTGACGCTTTGGATAGAAGACAGATCGGAGTGGATTTCAGCATGTCATCAAGAGAAATTGTGTACGAATTTGTGTCTCTTGAACTGGAAAAATCAGATCACGCATCTCAGTACAACAAAGCAAGTGTTTTTCTGAAATGCAACTTCAAGATCCGCATCACAAAATTGTCCAACAGAAAACAAATTGTGTCCAAGCCCCTCTACATAGTATACCCGTGAGATGACAACGTTTCTCAGCTGATAGTCACCATACCACCATAAGCCTTGCAATCTGTCATTCCTACTCTAACAGTACAAGAATTTGACTGACAAAGTTCATGAGTAGGCGATTCTTGTCATGTTGTTTTGAAGCATCCGGAGGACTAGATATCCAAAGTACTATCTGGACAAATGTCATGTACAGAGGAAGAACTCGAATGAATAATTGTAGCATATGGATCCCCAAGTATGATGGGTCTGAATAGTTGGCATCTTAGATTCTACGATCATACCTATTTTACTTTAAACCTAAATTTTTAAACTTTTGGGTTTCCTGCTATACACTTTTACTCTGGTTTTAGTATTTCAACTGAGTGGGAAGGGGTTTGCTTAGGAGGCACTACGTTAGTGGAAGTGATCCTAGTTAAAGGGCACAAATTACCAACTATAGTGAAAGTTTTGCCTGTTGGTTTCCACTTATATCCCACATCAGTGAATACATGACCCGTAGGTTTCCAAACATTTTTTATTTTATGTTTCTTAGCGGATTTAGCACGGTTATTCCCATTTTTTACAAAATCAAGTAGACATTTATCATGAACACCATCAAACATAGATTTGTTACAAGTAACACACAAAACAGCAGAATTCGTATTACATGAATGCTTAATATCAGCATCACAAATAGGTTCAACAACACGATTCTTTTTATTAACTTTTCTAGGTTGGGCTTCTACTTTATTCTTCATGTTCCTACTTGGTTTTTACGAGATCCTATCATTCTTTTTATTTCCTGGAGGCTTTGATCCGCAATTACTAGTAGATCACTTTACTCCTGTAGAAGACAACACAGGTGTGTTAGAATATGATGTTTTGGATGACTCTACCTGTTTAGTATTGTTTGAGGAAGTGAGTGGTTCAGCAAACATAACTTTCTTGACTTTGTTTAAGGGAGTAACAGCAACCTCTTTGGCACTAGGTTTAATCGCATTCAGGCATGTATCATGAACATAGATTAGCAACTCTTGAATTCTCGTGGCATACTTACAGGCAAAGTCTAATTCTGTATCTAAAGGTTGTTTTCCTTTAGCTTGTTCGACTATTTCCCAAAAAATATTAGCATGCCCTTGAGTTGTTCTAAGGTAGGCTATGTGAGCATCCCTATTTCGCAATAACTTAGGAGCCAAAGGTTCTAAATCAAGCTTAAACATTCCTGGAGCAATTGTAGTGGCAAAAGTTATTTATGAAGTATTTGCAACCGTTTCTTTCCCTTTTATTTTTCGTAAATTATTTTTCAAAGATGTTATCACAAAAACCTTGTCTTGAATTTGAGCTTTTAAACCTCTATTTCTGCAGATTTTAAGTTCAGTTGATCAATTAAAGAGTCACTCTGTTCTTTGTTTCGAACACGTGTCTTTTTTATTGAGTCAAACTGATCTTTAAAAACTTGTTTCACATGATTAATTTCTTTACAAAGACGCTCGTTTTCAGAAATTAAATGTGCCATACTATTCTCTAGTTCCATATTTTTGGTCGCTAATTCACACAAATCAGTATTAACATTTTCATCCTTGGACTTTTCACTCATTGATTTGATTATATCCTTCAACTTACAAATGGTCGTGTCTTTGTCTTGTAGCCGAGCTTTCAAATCATTCATATCAAAATATTCTGGAATTTCCAGAGCGTTCTGATTAATGGAAGGTTTATCTTTTTGAAAAAGTTCTTGTTGTAATTGATTTGATACTTCCAGAGAAATATAATGTTTTTCAAGTTGAGAATTATTTTTCAAAAGATTATTATACGCTTGTTTTGATTTGGAAAGCTCAGCATCAAGAAGCAAACACTTATCACAAGATTCACATAATTCCATATTCACAGAATCATTATTCACAGACATAGAATTCATCACAGTTATCATAACATCTTGAGACATGATTTTGTGTAAGAGTCGATCATTTTCTAAAAGAAGTTCTTTCTTAGCAATTTCCACACATTGTTTATCAACTGAAGACTGTTGAACAGCCGCTTCCATTTGGTCAAAAACTGTTTGTACTTCCGTTATTTCATTTAGAAGATCTTTATCAAACACATTGAAGATGTCTTTTAAAGATTTTAAAAATGGAATAATTTCCTTGTTAAAAACAGCTTTTGTATGTTCAAACCCCCATTCACCTTCTTCAATAACAGAGGGTGTAGTCCTCTTCTTTACCACAGAGTCAAACTGGGCGAGGTGGAATTTAAGCTTTTTAAGGCTTGCATTCACTAAACTCACCTTAGGTAGTTCACTAGGAACATCCACTATGATAGGTGGTGAATAAGAAAGTTCAATGGTTGGATTGAGTATATGAAACCAAAAAGCTTGTTCAGCTGATAATTCTTATTGTGGAGTAAAACGTGTTTTAAAATCCTCAGAAAGTCTACTAAATCGTTCATAATCAATGGGTTTATGAGAAATTTTCTTTTTAACAACTTCTGGATCTTTTGCTTTTTCAGACATTTTTGATCAACTCACATCCTCCAAAATCAATATTACTTCATCATCAATCACAGGCATAGCATCATGGGTATTAGAGATAACAACACCATCATACAAGTTTGGTTTCATCTGCTGAGCTTTCTTGAGATAAAACGAATTTTGATAACCTAGAGCTTGTTTGTGTATATTATCATAAAACGCTTGTGGCTTAGTTAACATATGCACTGTTTGAGCAGATTGACCCACTTTGTAAACGATATTGTCAAGTTCCTTTATCTTCTTTTCCAAATCAATTTCATTTTCTTGATATTTATTTTCCTTTTCTTTGGATTTGTTTTGAAAAACATTGAATGTTTCCAATAAACATTCCTTTTCTTTGATTTGTTTTGAAAGATTTTGTTCAAGTGAGTCAACTTGTTCTTTGAGTGCAAGTTTTTCTCGAATCATATCATCCATTTGAGAATCAATCATTTTTCACGACTACTTAGATCAATATTAAGACGTTGTTCAAAAGTTTTGACTCTTTCCTTATATCTCTCAAGCTCAGCGGTTAATGATTCATTACTCTGTTCCTTATTGGCCTTTTCCTAATTATGTTCATGATTAATCATTTGTTCAGACATTTGTTCAATCGTAGATAAAGTTATTGAATCTTGTTGTGCCTGTAAATTAGTATCTTGAACAATTGCTTGTTGTGTTTCTTGCAAATATTGAGAATATGGAATGATATCGCTATCACTATGTATCTCATTATCTGAAAGATCCATATCAGGTGTTTGTTCAAAATCCTGCATTGCATGCACACTTTGATTCTCTATATCATTCAGAAATTGTTCAGGATTAGGTACCTCAAAGATAACGTCTGAACTATAGCTGGAAATGTTGGCTATAAGAACCGCTTGTGCATTCGAGAGATCATCACAGTCTGAATCATAAGTATCGAGATCCTCAGTTTGAAAAGCAGCATTGTGAGTAATGACAGTCTGTGTGGCTTGACCTCCTGTAGTTCCTGGAGTGTAAGTTTTAGTAGTACCCACAGCAACAGAGATTTGTCTCCCTTCAGAGAGAACATCTGAACCAGAACTTAAAGATATTGGCCATAAAACTTGGCTGTGTATTAGGTACTTTGTCACAATCTGAATCATATACCTCAACTCCATCTGGTTAGAAGAGTGCATTAGTTGTTACTAAGAAAGCATCTGGGCCAAAATCAATTCTTTCTCCAGTATCTGCCAAAATTGCAAGTTGGTCTTTGCTCAACTGAATCCCTGCTTCCTGAAGTTGTACTAGTAACATCTTTTGCTTGAAGCAATCAACATGTTGTACCGTATTTGACTGAGTATACTTCATTGCCATATCATCATTACCCATTAAACAATTACCCATATAACTCAGAGCCTGTCGTTCTGGCATATCAACTTGGTGCATTGGGTTTGATGAAGTCTCTAGTTAATTTTTGGATGATGGAGAAAATTGAAGCAAGTATGGTACTACATGAATGAGTCAAAGCTTTGGTTGGGCATTCAAGTGATCATCAGTTGGAAGAAAGTATGTAACAACAAGGCTTGAATCAACTGTTTAGGATTTGCTGTGATATGTATGAGAAACATCTGGTGCTTTGAACACTTGTTGATTTGAAGTAGTTGAGGATGAATGTGGATGATTCACATGATATAATTGAGGAAGAATCAATGAAAAACTTGTGGATGAACATTGAAGTTGAGGATTACTTCCACTATGAGAATCTTGTTAAGGAATCATTGATGGATTGATGTTAATCACTTGAGAAGCTGGATATGAAACAATGAAGTTTGAGGGAATATAATCACTTGAGAAGCTGTGAATGAATCATTGAAACAAATGAGGAACACTTTGAATCTGAGATTGCGGATTGTAAACTCTCTCATTCATGTTAAACATTTTGAAGTAATTGATGTGTGAAATCAAATTTGTAGACCTTTTGTAGATTAAGTGATTGTTGTTGTGGTTTGAAATCAACTATCGTTCACAGGGGAAATTACAATCTAGATTTAACCGAGAAAGACATTAAATCTTTCTGCGGGATTTTTTCAAAATCAAGAAGAAACCGTAAAACAATAATTAATCGTTGTGAAATCGTTGTTTTTGTTGAAGAACTTGAGCTTTTGTTGACGAATGATGAGCTAAAACGATGACCGATTCACAAACTTTGAGCTTAAAATGATTAACGGATGTTTAAAACTGAAATATGGACTAACGATGTAAAACAGTTTCAACAATGAGGGTTAATAAACAACTAAATGATGAATGGCAAATTGTCTTGAAATCCAGGGGCTGGGTTTGCCAAATTTGAATTGTAGTTTATTACAAAAAAAACAATAGAAACTTTTCTCTCCTTTTTAATTGTTTCTAAAGTCCAGGGACAAATCTTGTAAATTTCGAAATAAGTTACTAAAAATAAACGTTTTCCCTCCTAAATACTTTTCTTCTTCGTTTTAAAACTTGTAACAAAACCGAATGAAAATTGATCTCGCGGAATGGAGCGGTTATCGTCGGTGAAAAGTAAGTATACCATGATGATCGAAAAAGTGTCACGATCACAATGGTAGTGATTAAACGTCCCGTAGTGAACCGACACTCGAAACCGTAAAACCCAAAATGACTTAAAAACGAGAGATTTTGTTTTCGTTGTTTGAGTAGTTCGGTTCCTATTGCTTTGAGCTGTTCGGTTCCTTAAGGAGTGGAGTTGTTTGACTCCTTAAGAAATTGAGTTATTCGGTTCCTGTACTCAAAGAGTTGTTCGGTTTCTTAAGGAGTGGAGTTGTTCGACTCCTTAAGAAAGTGAGTTGTTCGGTTCCTACTCTCAAAGAGTTGTTCGGTTCCCAAGAGAATGAGTTGTTCGGTTCCAAAGCAAAAGGAGTTGTTCGATACCACAGATTGGAGTTTTTCGGTATACAAGAAAAAAGGAGTTGTTCGGTTCGACAAAGCTGCAAGTTGTTCGATATCAAAAAATGCAAGTTGTTCGGTACACAAAACTTATGAGTTGTTCGGTTCGACAATATATCAAACACTTTGTGCGCACTTTACTTCGACTCTTGTATCAGGCGAGTTGTAACTGTTTCAAACCTTAAACCGAGTAGACCACAATAAAATCCAAAGAAGCTTGAAATAAGCTCTTGGTGCTCACTATAAGCTACAGCAAGGATTAGCATAATAAGTTACAAGAAACAAGCTTAAGAATAAGCTGTATGTTAAAACCACAAAAAGTAACGAAAGTCAGAACAAATAACCTATAGATAAGCAGCTATTATCGTTATGAACGATTCTGTACCCCGAGAAAGAGGTGAGCATTTGTAAATGTATGGTGTAGCTAATACCGCCTAAAATAAGCCGTGCTAAAATAACGTTGGAATCACAAACTGTTTGAACATATAGGATTCGATGGAAGACTAACAAAAATTGATACCACTACATAAAAATTGATACCACTACTTTCGTATCAGTTAGTTGATACGAAAATGTAAGCCCAAAAGTAAAATTATTATCGAGCCCAATATGAAACTTTGAAACAGAATGAATATTGGATAACCAAACACCAACAGTAGTCACGTGAGATTAGAAAACAAAGTTATAAGCCCAAAATATTAAATGGTATTGAACTGTAAGAAGAAATTTGTCGAGAAATGATACTTTAGTATACAAAAATTAGCTTTTGAAAGCCGAACCAATAAGCTCAAAATAAAGCTCACAAAACAAAAATCACTAAAGATACAATACAAGATTCGAATCCAAGAGGCCTGATACGCAATTAGCTAAAATATGTGATTTTCACAACAAATTGATTAGACTTAGATGAGAGATAGGTGGAGAGCGATTGGATGGCGTGAAACTCACAATAAAACATATAAGAAATGTTGAGAAATGCATTCTGAACCTCAACACTCTACATGTGTGGAGAGCGGGTTTATATACTTAACAAGATATGGGTCCGGGTCGGGTTCCTTGGGGCTCTTATCATAGAGAGACTTTTATAAGCCTGGTCGTTAGTGCTTATAATAATTACATAATATTGTTCTAACTATTACAAATGGCGCGTGAGTCGATAAGGTTCGTCACTTCACTAAAAACTGAGATTCCGTAAAACTGAATTCCTAACAATCTCCCCCTAAGGGACGATCATTGAGATCTCATAAATGATCAACACTTTCTGTGTTCCTAACACAATGCCCATATGAGTCAAACATCAACGGTGAAATCATGAAAATATGAAATTACATAAATGCCCATGGTTGAAAAGTCAAATAAGAGTCAAACTAACGCCAATTACATATAACGGGGCTCGAGGGATCAAACGGGCACCAAAAATCGACTTTAAGGATTAACGATATTGGCTCCCGTTATCTAAAGACGAAATTTGCAATTGGCCTTTACTTCAGGGATGAACAATGTAAATTTATTTTTTAGAACGGCTGGGTTAATACAGATATAGTTAGTGTAGTTAGTGGGAGCCTACTCCCATTCGCCTACAGGAGGAAACCATCATGGGGAGACTCGAACTTGAGACATTTTGCATGGGAAGAGCCTCCTGACCAACTCTGCTAGACAGACGTTGGCAATGTAATTTACCCTAATAATTAATTATCAAAGGGTAAAATTGTCTTTTTTTTACTTTCGTAGAAACCAAGAAATTAATGTATCTGTTTGAAACTGCGTATTTCTTGTTTGTAAACAATAGTTTTAAGACGGTGTATTAAAATCACCAATTAAAGTAATTGTATCTCATAAATTACGTGAACCTTATCACCACCTTATATGGTACGGAGTATGACATCTTTTGCCATCAATTTGAGCGTCTTTCGTCAAACTTTATAGCCATTCATCCCACGTTAGTTATCTATATCTATACTATAGAGTGAATTACATAAATCGTCCTTGTGGTTTGCCGGATCCTACATTTTTGGTCTCTGTGGTTTTTTTTCATCAGGTTTGGTCCTTGTGGTCTTGATCCATTACAGGTTTGGTCCCTTTACCAACATTTTCTTAGTTTGACCAAGGGACCAAACCCGCAATGGATCAAAACCACAAGGGACCAAACCCGCAACAGATCAAAACCACAAGGACCAAACCTGATAAAAAAAAGCACAAGGACCAAATATGTTAGATCCGGCAAACCACAAGAACAATTTATGTAATTCTCTCTAAAACATATAATTAACAACACATCTATATAAACTAATAAACTTCATTCATTATGTGAAATATACATAATTTTTATTCCATTATCATTATATTCTGATAATGAGAAACATAAAATACCATAACGAAATAAGTTCTTAATCTAAA
>BQNB010133911.1:2048-18391 GCA_026074375.1 Tanacetum coccineum | reverse complement strand
CCCAGGGTACAACGTCCAAAGCTGTTGTACAGCCGGACTAGACAAACTGACCTGAAAGATTACGGAAAGGATCGAGGTTAAGATCGATGATAACTGCTGGAATGGCCGCTCAAAGCTGCTGCGTATGGTTATTTGGAGTTCGGTTTTCTGACGACTAAAAAATGAATGAGAAGGGCCATGTATATAGGCAAACCCTATCTTGGTCAACAAGCCAAAGAGAGTTGCTGAAAATCAGCCGGGTCCCCATACACACGATTTTTGAAATGTTGATATATTCAACATTTTGCGTAGGTGAGCAACCGGAGCTGCATTCGTGTCCGCAGGTCGCGCGGGCTCGCATGAGTTCAGTGGAACCGAACCCATCTTGGCCCAGAAATCCATTTTTTTGCACCCCCCCCCCGCGCGTAGACGTGGGAGCATAAACCCCACAAAGGAATTTACAAGAAACTACCAAGGTTTCATTATAAACCCAATCCCACTTCACACTTTGGGCGATGTGGGATAGTTCCAGATTCGTGTTCTACGTGCCTCACTTTTAGTCACGATATCTCATTCATCTCTACTCCATTTTGGACATAGTTTGGCTCGTTGCGAAGCTCTCTTCGAGGAGAACGCAAAGCCCCAAACATCTATTATTATATATAACATCTACATATATTAAATGTTGTCCAAAGTTAGCAAAAACTCATATTTGCTATACCATATTTTCCAACAGAAGGTGAGTATTACTATTGACTACAATCTGATTGAGGATGAAAGGTTGCAGCAGATCCATCAAATGCTCTTAAGTTCTCCACGTGCATAACCAGTCGTAGATGTCATTACAGACTCAAGGTCGATTCTGGTTACACTTTGCGGTTTTGTAGACTGCTTAGTTAATTGAATAGTTTAAAATATGGCTCATTGTCTGAGCTGGGATCTTATCTTTAAAAATATGATGTTTTGTCATTTGAACTTGTTAAATGAACACATGTAATATCCATTTAATATTTTATTAGTTAACCCTTGGTCTAAACTTTTTTGCTATATTCTAACTCTGGGAGTGTATATTTATAGCCATTATTACCCAAAAATAATCACATAAGTGTATTTATTTAAAACTAAGGCGTGTACACGTGCATAGCGGCGGGATTTTTTAGCGTCAAATAGTTATGGTTGAGATATTTTTTGAAAGTATTTCGTGTAACGTTTAACAATTGATATTCACAAGTTTTTGTCATCATCCAAGATGACAACAACATGATACCAGTTTCACTTTAGCAATTTGAGATTGAAATATTGATTGTGATTGAGAATGGTATTGCAATACATTTGTGAAAAAATAAAAAAAATGGTAAATTTTAGGTAATCCCAAAAGTAACATTAAGGGCCCGTTTGTTTTATGGTAATGGAATGAAGGAATACAATCAATCTATGATAAATATGTTTGGTTTGCAAGTGGGGCTTGAAATTAGAAATGAAAAGTAGTTACCATACCCATAGAATCAAAGATGAGAAATTATGTATCTTTCAAATATTTAGCAGGTACTTTATTATTATTTTAATTGTTTCTACTACCTTACACCACACATTCGAATGATATGTTGTTTTTCTTTCTTTTTATGTGGGGCCGTGTACTATTATAATATTTGTTTATTATTTTAAATAAATACTTTATTCACATTAATTCATTTAAATAACAATATATTTTTATAATAATATAAAAATATAAACCTATTTCCATTCCACTAATCAATCAAACTCATAGTCATTGTGATTCCGAGCAACAAACCAAACGGGCCTTAAATTTTATAAAAAAAAAGCTACTTTAACACAACTATTTAAAAAAATATTTCATGTGAGAAAATGATATATGGAGGATTAAACATTACTCACATTTAAGATTTATAAAAGTTATATAAAAACATTTTCGCATTTTTATGTAAAAAAGATATACTATCATGGTGTACGCGTAAGGCGACGAGAACAAATAGTTATTAGCATTTTTTTAAACATGTATGTGGATAGCGGTTTTTAGTGATTGTCAACCGGTCTTTGGTGTGGTCTGTTTCTTGTGTAAGTGAGGAGGGAAATGTGATCTTTCCCATTTTGATTAGGTGTAACACTACGATGTTTTAATATGCACATTTTGATGTGTTGTCACGTTAAAAATAATGACACGCGTAAATTTTTCTCGTATTACAATACATAATATACACATCGAAACATTTTCAAAAAGTTCGTTCATTTCATTTAATGATACTTTTTATACTTCACAAACTAAAACGACACTTTTAGAAAAGTCATGTTATTTTGTCACCAAAACCCCATTAATTATAAATTGGGCTAATCACTAATAAGTATATCTTACTTGTCATCAAATCATTTTTTAGGTATCGAATACAAATTTTTCTTTAGGCGGATGCTAATCTTTCAAATTCGATTATTTTGAGTACTTGTTCACCTCCCAAGCCGGTTTTGCCACATCCAACAAGCCGATAGTCATCCCAATGGATATGACCCTAGAACATGAGAACCCGGTGCAGTATAACCTGTTGTATAAAAATGATCACAGAAATCTGAGAGTCGTGTAAACACTTTCAGATTGAAGTATTTCGATGGTTCTATCGAAATCTTAAATCGGATAAAACTCAGATTATGAAACGAAAATGTGTTTTTGATGTTATGAAAAAAACAGAACCAGAAATTGTGATGATTATTAACCAACAAAACTGATTTTTCGGTTATAACTGCATAGCAGTTACTAACTGTCAAATCGGTTAAATAAAAGGGGCCAAAAAAACAAGTCCATATCCGGGAATTTTATTTCCAAGTGCATTTTTCGACCCCAGCCAGGGGCGCTGCCCCTTGGACCCTGCCAGGGGCTGCCGCCCCTTGGACCCTGCTACCAGGGGCGCTGCCCCCGGACCCCCGTCATACGGGGCTTCGCCCCGAATGATAATCATAATAACGCCATACAAGTGTGCACTCCGCACAACCTCCGACTTGTTGAACATTTATCATGATTACACATTGGTCAACCAAGTCAATCCATTACACTTAAATCATATTGGTGACGCAAAATCACCAACATAACCATTATGAAATGCTATAAGTGCCCCGCACCATGCACTGTTAGACCTTCAGCTGTAGTGGCTCGCGCCAAAAAGCTATTTATACGACACGTCATGCCACTTAAGTATTTTTTTTTCTTGTCACTTCTTTTATCACTTACATATCAAAAATACTTTTTTCATTAATCATTTAAACCAAAAGTTCAATTTTAAAATCATCATACGCAATTAATAATAAAAAACCCAATTAGAAGGAAAAAATATTTAACGCAAGACACTAGTTTCATATACTTTATTAATTGCATTTTTAATAAATCTCCTAATTACAATTAAAAAGCTTGTCTCTTACCTCCACCATTTAGTCTCACCAATATCCAAAACAACCTTTACTTAATGAAACTCAATTCCAGGTTCCGAGTTGAGATATTCAACAACTTAAAAACCTATAAAAACATTAACCATAAGCGTGTAATTATCATAGCAAACTAACTTTCATGAATAAATCTCTTGAGCCTTATATTCTCATAACTGTTAATTTATCAATTAGAGCACAAAAACACAAACCCACAACTTAATTACAAAAAACCATAAACTGAGGTGGTGTTTGAATTCAACTTAATTGACTTAATATTGAAAAAACTGAATTTATTAAGTCATGTGAAAATTGTTTGTTTGTGACTTAATAGAGAAATATGAGTGAAAATATTAAGTAATAAAACTGAGGGTGTCTGCATTAAATCATCTGTTAGTTAAACATGACTTAATAGAAAATTTTAACAAACAAGCCCGAAGATTGATATACCTTGAATTCAATCATAGTATTCATATATAAACTTTGCAAATAACAAAAAATATACCCATTAACATGTTTTAGACGATAATCAAAATCTGTGTACCTTGATTTTGACCAATTATCATCTATGTTGTTTAGGTTTGATGTTGATGATATACAGACACATGTTGCATTAAATAGATGAATTACATAGTTAAATCTGTAGATGTCAATAATAAACTTGAAGGATTGTGACGGTGTAGGGTGGTTGCGATTTTATATGTTACATATGATAGAATGAATATGAGAAGCATTTTTATTTTTTTTTTTACCTTGACCCAAAACGATCAATTACTCTATAATACAATTCATAAATGGTTGGTGGTCAATGTAGCAGACATTGCTTGCTACAGTTCTACAGTACCATCCCCTTACACAGCCCAAAAATTGGCCCAAACTAAAAAAAATTACAAAACAGACCCTCAACTTTTAACTGTTTACGACTTTTTTACATAAATTTTTAAAAATTAAATAAAAAAGGCCCCTTAAGTTTATTTTATTCGCTACTTTTTTACATAAATTTTTTAAATAAAAAATATACGGACAGAAATGTTTCTGGACCACGAATAAAATGAGACAAATATTGATATTTACCAAACCGAAACTTGCACAACAACAATGACAAAAAAAAAATTATCTCCCGCGACAACGCAGCGGGGTAATTAACCTCGTTATATCTATTGAGTCATGTGTATTTGTTTGTTTTTCTATGTATAGTCATGTAAACGAATTTACAATTTTTTTTTTGTAAATAACGAAAATTTTAAAATTTTCTTATTTAAAATCTTTATGTTAAATAATAGGGCTAATGACTTAAAAAGTCATCTAACTTGACACTTTTTGTCTTTGTGTGTAGACATTTTTTTTTCCTATTCTGTCATCGAACTTTCAAAAGTCGATCATTGTGTGTATTTTGTGACCATTTTACCCTTACTTTTCTCAAATTTTGAAGGGTAAAATAGTCATTTTGCATGGAAAAATAGTCACAAAATACACACAATGATCCACTTTTGATAGTTTGATGACAGAATGAAAAAAAAATTAATGGCTACACACAAAGACAAAAAGTGTCAAGTTAGATAACTTTTTAAGTCATTAGCCCTAAATAATAATTAAAAAAAATATTTCTTAATAAAGAAACAATCTTTTTCTCAAAATAGAAATATTCTCACTTTACGTTTTACTTTACTAGATAAAAGATATTTATTTTAATTACATTAAACTTAAATCTAAATTATTAATTATAATAAACCTGTACTCATTCATCCAAATGTGATTCACAAGTTTGCGCACACAATTTTTTGTAATCTAATCGAAACATGGTGCCTAACATATTCACTATATAAAATTTAATGTCGATTTAATGTCAAACAAGATTGTCATAGCTACTATTGACATTATTCCCAACGTCTCAAAATTATTGTATCATGAAAAAAACACACACTTTAATGAAATTCCATTTATTAATGCTTTCTCTTTTTTATTTTTTGACAGAATGACAGTTTTACCCTTAGATAATTAATTAAAGTCTTTGTTAAAATTTATAATAATAATTTGAAACAAAAGTAATATAGTAAACTGAATCAAACTTCTCTATCTATTTTTTGTAGTAGATAATTAAATTGGGACATCCCAAAAAAAAGATAGACAATAAAAATGAGACGAAAGAATATTTTTCATTAGACCATCTATATATCTATTTACGGTATGACCATCCATATATACAACCCATGCATCTATTTTGCTTAGGGCACGTTTGGCAGAGAGAAATTAAAAGAAATGGAATTGGAAAAAGAAATTAAATGTTGAGAAATGGAATTGGTTGAATTTTTTTTAGAGTAAATTGCAAAAATGGTCTTTTTAGTTTGGTCAAATTGCAGATTTGATCCGTCGAATTTTAAAATTAAAAAAAAAAGCATCTGTGTTTTAAAGGTTTAGTTCTACTTTTGGTCATTGGTCAAAATAACATGGACTAAAAATACCTGTGTTCTTTTTTCTTATTTTTTCTTTAAATAATACATTTATCTTTTCTTTTTTCACCCAACATCACCATCACCAACCTAGATCCTAGTTATGTTTGGTATGATCAATAAATTAACTTGAGAAATAAAAAAATTAAATGTTATTTATTAAAAAATTCAAAATCTTCAATATTCATTTAAATTTAACTTTTATTTTTGAAGCTTCAGTATTTTTTGTGAATCTTATATCTAAATGTTAACAAAAAGAAATCACTAATTAGATATGATCCGGAGGTCGGGGAGGATAAAACAAATAAGTAGTCATATTATTGATGTTGAGAGAAAAAAGGGCAAGATGTGTGTATGATAGAGGAGAGAAACAAACACACACATTTCACATTTTCAGGTCATTTACGACTTCATTTATTCCATTATTTATTTTTAGAGTTTTACGCGTTCGCTTTTAATTATAATCGTATAGTTAAATCGCGTAAACTAAAAATCATCATTCAACGTAAACGGACACCAAACAAGTTAAAGTTTACGTCAAGCAAGTGTTATATAATTATTAAGAGTATAATTTATAACTTTTCCTATTTTCTTTTTATTGGTTACGTAAAACGTTTACGTTTCGCAATAAAATGCTTATTATGGCAGATCCGAAATATACATATACCATCTATTACTCAAACTAATTACTCACGCATTTTATACCCAAATACATTAAATTAATCATTTAATCAAATCAATTCCATGGGCCGGAGTGTGTAAATTATACACATGATAAACCATTTAAACTCACTAGTTTACTTCTTAACCCCACCTAGTACAAAAGTACCTTACACATTACACATGTTTCTAAAGATTGGCACATCAAAGGTACCTTGCATCCAATGAGAAGCCTCCCTCCTCCAAAGGAGGAGGAGAGCACTTATACTTTATACCTTAACCATACAACTTAACTAGGGTTAGTTTAAGGAAGATGCACATGCTAGTTACTACATAAGGCAAGTCTTATGTTTATTAACTCACAGTCTCATAATTCACTAGCTAAATTTCACAACTCTCTCATCTCCTAGCACCAAAAGCCCATGACTCAAAGATTATTATTTGGGTTTCACATATATTTTTCTTCTACAAAGATAACAAGTGTTCAAGACTCATTATTATTTATATCTAAGATCATTCAAAGTGTATTGGAAGCTTGGGTTGTGGTTTAAAAACAATCATATAAGAAATCTAATTAGTGTTTTCCTTATTAGGGTTTGATCTTGTGTTTGATTATTTGGGTTAAGGATTAAGTATAAGCTTGTGTTCATCAATCCTCTAAATTTCCATAAGGTCTATTTAAAGTTTAAACATTCCATTCATTCATTTAATTATGTACATACTTGCTTATATATGTTAAACACCACCTAGCTTATTTTCATGAAATAATGAGATATCACAAGATTAGAAGGTTTAAACTTTATGTACATGTTAGTGGAATAATACTTAAAATGGAAGTACACATTATATATAAGTGTTAAATAATCTATATGGCTAGTTTATGAATTATTTTTGAGTTGAAAGTTTAATTACAAAAGTTATGAACAAATGATTTTGAGGATACTTGCTCATGGACAAGTATCATGGACATATTATAGAGGACTTAAGATATATCAAGTTATGTTATTTATTAAGTTAGAGGACTTGTAATGGTTTAATAAGGTAAAAAGTATGGAAAACTAGAAAGGGGGTGAATAGTTTTTACCGCTTTTTAATTTAAGGTTTATGTATGTTTGTAAAACTTAGATTCGAACTTTTTGTGAATTCAACACTTGCACAATATGAACAATATAAGTATATGAAATGATAAAGTAAAACAAGATATAAGAGTAAGAACAATCAAACCACAACGCGAGTATTTATAGTGGTTTGGTATCGAAAACACCTCTTCGCCCTCACTTCCACTCCCCGAGCATATCAAACTCGTGAGTTTTCATTCCACTTATGTCAACAAACTCCCTTATGGCGGAGAAAACCGTACACAACGTTGCTTAAACCGATTTACGACACAAAGCTAAATGTCGAGTTCTAATCTTAGCTAGAAACAATCTAACACAACACAACTTCGACTTGTTTACGACTTCACAACTTCACACCTTCTTCACAACTTCACAACTTTTCACCTTCTTCACAACTCTTCAACATTCAAAACTTTCACTTCACCACACTTCTTATATTAAACTATCTAACACTACTTGTTAAGATCACCAGATCTAAACTATACTTTCATAGATCGTAAAGATCTAGCTACTACACATAATTACAAGATTTACATATTGATTTACAAATATGTGATATGAATGGCAAACAAGATTTGCTATGCACACTAAGGTGTAAACTTCTTCACTTGATGATGGAAAGGTATTCTTCTCTTGCAAATGAGGGATTAAGCTAGCTTGGATCACTTGGAAACAAAGCTTTATGATTAAATGATCAAAGGATTTTGATGAGATGTGTGGGCTGTTTTAGAACAGAAAGAATGAGTGCAAAAGGTGAGAAAATTGTGGGGAAAAGTCCAGTATTTATAGGACAAACTGGGGGAGCGTCTACCTAGGGGCGGTCCCCTTAAATAGGTGGGCGGTCCCCTTAATTTTAAGGGGGTCGGCCGTGTATTTAAGGGGGCCGCCCAAGACTAGGGCTTCCCCAGTTTGTCTTTTGTGTAGGGGGAATTTTCTGGAACTTTTCTAGCCGTTTTAGGTCCGAAAATTTGAATTTCAAAATGTTTATTTTGAATAAAACATTTCTTTTAATTGTAGAAAATGTTTTGTAATGTTTATAAAATGTTTACAACATTTTATAAAAGTGTGAGGTTGAATAAAAATTTCCTTTGATCATAAAATGCATTAAGCATTTATTTATTCATACCTTTAAGTGATGTATTTGTTGAAATGAGAATTTACTACTAATTACTTGTTTACGTTTAATTTTACGTTGAACGTTTTTATATTTTGTGATTATCAAAACGTAAAGATGTGAAAAAATATTAGTAATGTTTTTAGGCATTATATTTTTATCAACAATCTCCCCCTTTTTGATGATTACAAAATTTAAACTCATTAAATGTAAAATTATTTTTAAACAAGTATTTAGTGAGTTTCATGTCATTTCTCCCCCTTTTTGTAGAATCAAAAAGACATCGTCGAGAATTGCTAGTTAAATCGACGGAATAAATGCTCCCCCTTGATGTGTGCTCCCCCTCGTTCGAGGGCACCAAGGAATCGAGCTATGGTTTCTTGGCTACAAAAACGAGTTAGAACAATACAAATATTTCTAACATGTAACAAGAAGGAAGGAAAAATATGACAAGTGCAAGCAAACATCAAAGCAAAAAAAAATACTTCATTCATTTAAGACAATGTGTGTGAATAACACACAAGCATACATAAATAGAAAAACAAATATGCTTTAGAAGCATATTAATACATAAAGAAAAATCCTAAATAGCCATAGAAGGATTTTGACTTGCTTGTGATACAAAAGGATTTGACGATTATTTGAAGGCATATTACGATATTAGTTAGTTGGAGAGTTTGGAGCGGATGCGGTTGTGGAAGGGTAATCTCTTTGAACTCTAGGTGGTAGATGAGGTCGAATGAGGAGGAATTAAATCCAATTTATATCCTCACTTAAAGCAAGGAATTATTTTTAAGTGAAGATGCAACAAGGGCAATACCCAATATAGGTTTCAACTTGGTTGATGTTGAGGGTGTGTGGTAAGTTTAGAGAGTAAGGTGATGAGGGAATGTTGTTTTGTTGTTGAGTGAGATGCATGACTAAGAGGTTAGATAGGTCTTGTAGTTGATTAATGTCATCAACTAGGCTTTCTCTACTTGGAGATAGAGGTTGTGTGTGTTGAGTTTGGTTGTTACTTTGAGGTGGAGCTTGAGTGTGAGCAATATGTGAGTTGATGGGTGAGATGGAAAGTAAAGGATGTGAGACAACTTGTGGTGATGTGGGAGTGTCCTTAATGTAAGGATTTGGTAATGCTTGATTGGGGTGATTGTTTTCTTGAGATGGTTCATGATGAGGAGTGAGTGGTTTTGGTATTGGTGAAGTTGTATTGAGCACATTTGATGTGTTGCAAAGGTTTGGTTTCTTCCTCCAAATGGGTTTCACACTCATTTTGGTTACCCTTGATGGTTTGGATGTAGGTTTGTTGGGAGATGTCATTGGTGGAGATGATTGTGATGATGATGAATGATGGTGTATTTATATTTGGAGGAAAGGTTTAAATTAGGACAAATGAACATTCAAATGATTAAATCCAAGAAATGTTTGTGAATTTAAGAAAACAGTAGCTAAGTCTAGAGGGTGTTTGGTTAAAAAGAAAAGAAAAATACTGTTTTCCCCATGCTTGCCTAGGCCGGTCCCCTTAATTAAGGGTCGGTCCCCTTATGAATTAAGGGGGCCGCCCTTTATGAATTAAGGGGGCCGCCTACTGGGATTTCCCAGATTTCCCAAAATTCAATTTTTCTCAAACTTTTGTGTGAGGGTTTCTGTTTTGGTGGTTAGTTTGCAGCAAGTCCATCCTTTTATGGCAATTAAGGTTTTTAGAACATAGCATTTAAGCATTCAACATTCTATATATATATGACAAGATGTAGGACAAAACTATTTCACATAATTTTAGCGTATACTCATATATGAATTGAGAACCAAAAAAAAAAAATGAATAACATATATAAAATAGTAACAAGATATGATGCACAAAGAATTTTTCTTGTCAAGAGGGCTAAGTTAAGAATGAACTAAACTTATGTGCAAGTACTAGTGTGTGCCTAAATGCGACAAATGTGGAGTAGCGATTATTTCGACACTAAGACATGCAAAACCTAAGAAATAATCCAAATGCTCCTTTATTTAATTTTGTTCAACCAAGATTGTCGAAAAATATATATTAGATTATATACTTTTCACCACAAGTAAGGCAATCATTATGCATATGTGAAAAATGTTTTTAGCATATCTTAACAATATATGAAACTTGATTTTAATGTGCTCCTAGTTGTGAGAAGAACTTTTTAGAAAATAATAGATTGAGATTATTGTATATATGTATAATGAGATATGCACTGAGATAGAAGAATTGGTAGAAGTTTGTTTATAAACTTTTCCCAATCTTGTGTTTTTGTGTGAAATAGAAGCCTAGACTCAGAAAAAAAAATTGTCAGTGGGTGGTCCCCTTAAAGTCTGGGCGGTCCCCTTAAAATTAAGAGGGCCGCCATCTATTTGAAAAAATTTCTCAGGATTTTTGCCAAACAATTTTTTTTTTTGATAATTTCTATATTATGCCGAAAACTTAATCGATTTGTTCCATCATTCCTAGGCCTAGACGTAAGTAGTTAAATGGCTCACGTTTAAGTGGTTTAGTTAGGATATCGGCTATGTTGTTTTTCGATGTGACCTTTTCTATAGAGATATTTCATTTTTGAACATTATCGCGATGGAAGTGATGACGAATCTCAATGTGTTTTGTTCGTGAGTGTTGAACGGGATTCTTACTTAAGTCTATAGCCCCTTTGTTATCACACATTATTGGAATGTCGTATAACCTAATGCCATAGTTTATGAGAGCTTGCTTCATCCATAGAGCTTGTTGACATGCCTTTTCGGCGCTTACGTATTCCACTTCGGTTGTGGAGATGGCAAGAGCGATTTGCTTCTTTGAAAACCACGATGTTAGACAACATCCCATAAACGTGCAAACACCACTAGTGCTCTTGCGATCCACGTAATCTCCCGCATGATCCGAATCCGCATACACTATTGTTTCTATGCCGGATCCCTTAGGATACCATAATCCTAAATGCGTAGTGCCTTTAATGTATTAGAAGATACGTTTAACATCTTCTAGGTGAGAGGTTTTAGGATCCTCTTGAAAGCTGGCACAAAGGCAAACACTAAACATGATATCGGGTCTACTTGCCGTTAAGTATAATAAACTACATATCATGCCTCTATATTCAGAATCCTATAAGAAATAATTAGTTTGAATGATAACAATTTAGCCATCTTCAAATCCAGTGCCACTCCGAGCCCATGCCATAAGTTGCTTAATTACCTGAGATAAAACATGCTAAAAAGTCAACACAAAGGTTGAGTGATATTCATAGGTTTTCAGTTATAATAGTTTGAATGCAAATTTGATATTGGGTTACGTTGTTATACACTCGTTATAAAACAATGTTATTTCCATTAGCTCATGAATCCGAAGCCTTGAGATATATTTGATACGTTATATCCCCAACGGGTGCCTTTGCCAAAACACCCGCAGTTATATTCTAATGATGTGCAATTGGTTACCGGTATAACGTACACCAACGGGGAGTCCAACCCAAATAGATCTATTCACAATAATTCGCTCAAACCTCCGAAGTGATAACGGTCATGATATTGGAGGACTTAAAAGGCAAAATAGTATAACTTTAGGCAATAATAAATCAGGAATAACATACAGAAATAAATTGCCTTCTGGTTTCTAGCATGTTATCCCTCCTCGCGAGTTTATAAAAACATTTTAAATACTAAAAACAATATCTTATTCATCGCATAATCTACTATTCCTAATGATGAATCGTAAGTCATGTTGGATAGTTCAACAAATGGCTTTTCAAGCACTATTTATGACAAGTTAGGGTCTATAACTGAACTAATAACCTCAACAATAAGAAATTTCGAAATATAAGTGAAATTCCCAACAAAGATGTGCATTCCTCTAACTCTTCTTGTAAAATTACTTATTCCTCTAAGACTCTCAGGATCGTTTCTAGGGTCAAGTTGTTTTATGATCCAGTTGTATTGCATACAAGTCATGATGTTTTAGGGGAATTAAGATCTATGTAGGCTTTCCAACATATACGTGGTCCCTAGTTACATGGTATTAGTAAGGTCAAGGACTTCCTTCTAACAATGATTGGGCAACTCATAAACAGAGGCGTAATTGGTTCACACTGATCAAGTATTTATGATATGCTAATTCGCTTCTAGTTGGAAAATTATCAAATTACTTCGACACCTACCTCTTCTACTTCTCTATTCTCCTTCCTTCCTCTAATTTCCTCATCCATAAAATCTCTAATATCATATTCTTTGTATAATTCAACAAATTGTCACATCTCCTTTTAATCTCTTTCAAGAGGTGGGGCAGTTAAGTTTAAGGATTTCAGGAGCCGCATCAGCTCACAAATCATTCTATCGCTAAGTGAGTGGGGGGATCGGGGGGATGGTGATGAATTTGCGTCCCCATAAATGAATATTAGAATATAAAACGGAAATTACAAAATAACAGGTTATAGCTTATTAATATAAGCTAAAATATGAAGATTTAACATAATGAAAGTTTAAAATAATGATTCATAAAGATAGGAAGCAAAACGGGTCAAATTAGGGTTTTAAAATGAAAACGCGTAGGTTTTAAGTTCAAATTCCTTCAAGACTTGATAAAGTTGTTATATTAACATTAGTTAAGTATGTTAGGATAGATATAACAATATTTAACCATTATAACATTTAGTTTTAAGAAAAACATAAAATTAGAGGGACCTCTTAAGAACTTCTTTGAGCAAAGGATTGCTGCTATTAAGGGTTATAGAGGAGGAAGTGGGGGATGAGTAAGAATGAAGGGTTTATGGTTCTATTTATAGTCGAATTGTGCCTTGGTGGCCAAGGAGACTTTGAGTGTAACATCCGGCAATTTTTAGAAATTTTAAATGACTATTTTAACCTTGGACTTTTCAGGTCCGATTTGACTTTTTGACTTTTGGTCTTTTAGTGTCACATAAAAGCGATTACCGCGTAACCAGTAATTTTTCTGAACATATTTAAAAGAGATATATGTTATTCCTAAGTTGATTTATCAAAAACGAGCCACTAAATCACATTTTCACGATTCGGACTCTAAAGCAATTTGATGTAAAACGACATTCCTGACAACTTTTTAGTTTTGACCGAGACCCGAAAACAGTCAGAAAGTGACTGAAATGCCCTCGCAAGATTTTAGAAACAAGAAAATAATTAAATTATATTTAATTAACACTTGTTATTAAATAAAAATATTTAATAAATTAGTCATCATTTTATTCAGTAACGTTTGTTGATAACGCAAATATTCGAGTTAAAATTTTATTTTTGTTTTTACTTTCGGACGAGACATAACCGGGTTACAAAATAAATAACAATTATTTTTATAAATGTTATAAAAATATTTATTAAATACTATCAAGTAAATACTCGTTTTTATGGGAAAAATGATTTGGAAAACAATGGCGCAAGTTTCGTGCCTTGAAACATCCGTTAAGTCGCTCAAACGAGTCCCGAACCACTATTTTACAAAATAATACCCAAAATTTACACGTTTGGTCCCTTGGAAATATTTACAATGTAAACCCTAATCTATTATATACATTACACATTATTATTAAACTTTTATATAAATATAAAAGTTATAAAATTTTATTTCATTTCTATGTGTGATAAACACACACACATGACATTCATCTATATCTCTTTATCCGGCTGCCATCACCGGATCCGGCCCACCCCCAGCCGCCACCGCCGCCGGACACTTTTTCGGGCCAAACTCCGGCGAACCCAAAAGTCATAAAAGATGTAGATCTACCCAATCTACTACTCCACGCGCTGCCACGCGCCTCCATACCACCCACCACCGCCGCCAATGCCATCATCGTCATCATCATCATCATCACAGCCACTGCCTCCCCACTCCACAGCCCCCTTTTCTCGTCACCATCGCCACCACCAGACCACCAAGGGTGCGTATGGTTTGTCTTTATAAGCACCAATAGGGTGCGTTTTGGTTTTACTAGCACCAAGCGTGCGTTGGATATAAAAACGACCCAGCAAGGGGTGCGTTGGTTTTGTTCATTAACACGCAGCGAGTGCGTTTGTTTGGTTTTGTTCGAACGACCAACAAAGTGAGTTTGGTTTGGTTTTAACACCACTAGGGTGCGTTTGTTTTGCGGTGGTTTCAGCCAAGGGGCATTTGTTTTGTGGTTATTACCAGCAGCGGGTGCGTTGGGTTTCTGAGTCACCCACCAGGGTGCATTTGTTTTGTCAAGAACACCCACAAGGGTGCGTTGGATTAACAGACCACCCATGGGGGTGTGTTTGGCTCGTCCCGCCAGCAAGGGTGCGTGGGTTTGGTCTCGGCACCAAAAGGGTTCGTTTGGTTTGTACATTGACACCCAAAAGGTGCGTTCGGATCCGGGTCGGCAGCCGAGGGTGTGTTTAGTGGTGTTCTCAGCCGCTAGGGTGTTTGTTTCGGTGGATCAGCCAACGCAGGGTGCGTTGGGTTTTCATAATATAGGGTGCGTTTGATTTGTTTGCACCAGCAGGGGTGCGTTCGGTCTGGGTTATCGCGCATAGGGTGCGCTTGGTTACATATCACCACAACTAGGGTGCGTTTGGTTTTGGCAGAAATCGCGCAAGGGTGCGTTTGGCTGTTAGACAGCCTATAAGGTGTGTTTGGTTGGGCAGAAAATACTAAGGGCGTGTTTGGTTTGACTGTTAAGCACTACAAGGGTGTGTTTGGTATAAGAAAAACACAACTAGGGTGCGTTTGGTTGCTGTTGGTCAGTTTAGGGGTGTTTGGTTTTAAGGTTAACGGCAGTTAGGGAGCGTTTGGGTGTGCAGAAACTCCATGAAGGAGTGTTTGGGTGAGCAGAAACAACCTTAGGGTGTTATGATTTATATAAATCGAACAATAAATATAACATAAGATTTTATAAATATTAAACCGAATTAAATGGTGGTTAATGGTTAAATAAATATGTCATATATTATTTGATCTCGTCTAATATTATATATATTGAAACATGCGAATATTTGCAATATATATATTGATTAAGGGAAAACCTTAGATTTTATAAATATGGGAAGTGTTATATAACCGGGAAGGTCATGACGAAATTTATATAAATTTCTATATTAGTAATGTTTTATCAAAACTTTTATTATTTTAGAAACCAGGTAAAAGGAACTATGTTATATTTTAAAGATACATTAAATTATAACTATATAATAACCCGACAACGAACGAAAACTATACATTTACAAATGAGGTAACGATTTTAGCCACGATCCGTCGATAAGACGAAAGATTTATTTATAAAATATTATTTTATAAATTCCTGACTAGAAGGTAAAATCATAACTTTAAGACGTATGTCTACTTTTATGCAAGGACTTTTTATTAATTAAATTGGTGTCGAAATATTTTGTTTCAATTATTTTCTCACGTTCCTTATATAATACCTGCAAAGTATTATATACGTCACATTAATCTTTGGATTGTTTGTCTTTGTTATATAATTCACGGTATGAGTTATATAAGGGTTTATTTTTCATATGTAATATATACAGAATATATTACATACTTTGTGATCACTTTTCAATTTATTTATTTAACCAACCACCAAACTATTACAACTT
>BQNB010133910.1:0-18391 GCA_026074375.1 Tanacetum coccineum | reverse complement strand
ATGAGAATAGTCTGAATTGCCTGATCATCAGCTACCATTTGATTTGCTTCTTTCTCAGTGAGTTGATCATCTGTCTGCTCATGAGTAGATTCAGCTACAGGAGGTACACTGTTTGGATCATCGGGTTCATGGATCATTCATCTTACATATAGACCATTCTTGATTGAATTCACAAGCAATTTCCCATTTGGTTTACTCTTTGCATAATGTAGAAGACGAGAATATGATGGAACATAGTTGTCCTTGTTGAGCATAGGTGAACGGTTTTCATGAACCAGCAGCATAACTGTCTTGTTGAGTCGACATTGCAAAAGTGATGTGAAATGATATTCTATGATCGTTTTAATGATTAATGTGAGTTGTGAATCTGTGATGCTATTTAGGTGTTCTTTAATTGTGTTTTTGTTGTTGATTAAGTGTTTGTTATTGGATTGGAGTTGACAAGATGTTTTGATCAAATGTTGAAATTTCAGTCAAATTGCGCTTTTTAATCAAACCGCATAAGTTGAATAAGTCAAACTGCATAGGTTGACAAGTCAAAATGTATAAGTTGACAAGTCAAACTGCCTAAGTTGACTAGTCAAACTGCACCTTGGATCAAACCTCACTTATAGATCTTGAGGTCAAATTGCATGTGTTAACAAGTCAAACTGCATAAGATGACTAGGTCAAACCGCACTTTGAGGTCAAATCGCACAATTGAGATCAAACCACACATTTGGAATCAAATCGCATGTATACTTGAGCTCAAACCGCACAAATGTAGGTCAAATCGCACAATTCAAAATGTGTCAAATCACACATGGAAATAATCAAATCGCGAATTTTAAGAGCTCAAATCGCAGATTTATAGCTCAAACCGCATGAAAGCCAAATCGCATATACAAGATCAAAAACACAAAAAACACTTAAAAACCACAATTTTGAACATTTTTCTCGAAATTTTTTGCAAAACTCACTATATCTAAGCAAGATCTAACATAAAAACATAAACTTTATCATTTTTATCACCAAAAAATATAACATTATTTTTTTCGTGAATATATGAAAAAGTTTTGTCGTTTCTTAGATATTTGTAAGTTAAACACACACCACAATCACACAATCACTCCTAAGCTCTTGATACCACATGTTAGACTATACCATCTCACATCTAACACACAAAATAAATAAACTCTAGAGAGAGAAAAAAGGTTTAGAGAAAGAAAGTAAAAGAAAGAAAATGGTTACTTCATAAGAGAAAAGTGTGTGAAACAATGAGAAGCAACACCCTCCCTAACATGCTAGGGAGGGGTATGTATACCCAAAAATGAGGCATGGCCTCTTAGGGATTTGGTTGGGCCTTAATGGGCCATTATTGGGCCAAAACTAGAAAAACAAATGGGCTTTAGCCCGAAACCTAGGCCCCATTAGCTTAGACAATTCCCGTAAACTATAGTTTCCTATACAAGGCTTGGGAATAAATAATGACCATCACTTTACTAAAAACGAGGCTAACAGGGTTGACGACATCGCGAATTGTATGGGATGACGTCATGACTTATTCCCTATATATACAAACCTTATTTTTCGTGTTTTATGTGGAAAAAATCATGCGGAAATTGTTAGTAAGCTTTGGAGCATACATTTAGGTCGTTTTTAGGGTTTCTTAACCCTTGTACACTCATCATAACTCCATGTTAGTTGAAGTGAAGTTTTTTTATCCTTTTTAATCATTCGATATGTCTATGTGTTGTTTGATTAATTGTTCTTCGCTATCAATTAACATGCTTGGCTAGATCTAAATTGTGTTTGCTTATGATGCATGAAACCTAGTTGTTGATCTTTTGTTATAACTTCTTGTTAATGATGTGCGCGTTAGGCGTTAGAAAACTAGCTTCTTAATTGCAAAGCGAAGATGTATAAGGAAACACGGCTAGGTTAGAGGATACCCACACAATAGTCTTCATACTACCTTGCCATTTGGGTGGATTTCGAATTAGGTGTTTAATTTATTAGATACTTACACATTCTAGAGGGTGACGGGTAATAAAATCAAAGAAGACAACTAGGGAGTAGTGCATGATTAGGTAAACACATTTGTTTAACCATACGAGTTTTTCCATCACTTTACTTTTCTGCAATTAGTTTAGAATTAGAAGTAGTTAATTAGTTAAATCAAATCCCCCTTCAAACCCAAGATTTTACTTGCTTTCTAAAAAAATATAAAAACACAAAAATAATTTTAACCTTAGTAACCATACAAATCAAGCCTACCCAAACTATTCTCCTAAAGAACGATAATAACCCCCCGAGTCTTGCCTATACTACACTACAACAGTTAGATACACTGCCTAGGAGGGTTGTAAAACTTCTGCGTTTATAGCATCCGCATCAATTATTTGCTTCACCCGTGAGTGATAGGGGAAACATCATAAGTCAGTCGGCTTCGTTTTCGGTTGCTCCATATTTAAACATGTCACATACATTGAGAAATTCGTGAATGTGTTTATGAGGATCGGTTTTAATCCTACCATCAAATTGGTTTCCTTTGACAAGAGTCAAATGGTTACCTTTGGATTGCAAATTTCATTAGTCAGTGATAGGTATGGTAAATTCTCAGACCGAAGAGTCAGGGCACGACTACTACGGTCAGTGCCCACAGGCGTTTCATCAGCGGGATAGCCATCGGTTTCATGGAATTCAAGGAACGCTATTGAGAAAGAATGGGAATGTGGGTGTTATCGAGGAATATGTGGATATTCTTTCTCTTGGGTTTTGAGTCTTTGTCCTTCGTTTGATATGGGACCGACAAAGTCTACGGTTTAAAGTCCTTTCGGTTCTTGCACGATGTGGTTCATGAAGTTTTAGTTCCGAAGTAGAGCAATTGTATGCATCAAAAGTTAAACTGTTTGGAAGGGGTTTCTAAGGTGGTAAGAGAGCAAATCGAGATCGAGGAAAATGTATCAGTTTGTTTGTGTTGAGAAGATAAGTTGCGTACGCATCAAGAATTTTTGTGGCATGGCATACCTGTAGTCGAATTTTTAGATTTTTATACAAAACTGTTTTGGATTTGTAAAGAAACGTAATTTTGAATTAGATGTAGAAGAAAAGGTGTAACATTTAAAGATAAAAAACGTTAAGAGGGGGAAAGTACGTCGTACTTTGTAAGAAGTACGGCGGGTTCTTGATTTTAAAAATTGAGGTTTTTGTTCTAGGCAGGTTTTGAAGATTTGTGTGATCTATTGAGTTATGTGATGTCTGTATTGCTACAAAGGTGGTTTTATTGAGATTTTGGACAACGTTTTAGGAAAAACGTTAGATTTCGCAGAAAGTACGGCGTACTTGTGAAAAAGTACGCCGGGTTCGTAGTTACAGGGCCAAGTGCGGCGCTCTTGGTTAGGTGTGCGGCGCACTTTCTTCAACAGAAGTCACAGAAAGTGTGAAGAACACTGATTTTAAAAGAGAAAGTGATTATGATTTGTTTTGAATACTTAGAAATGATTATAGAACATGATGAAATCCCCAGAAATGGAGCCAAAAACTTTGATGTGTTGAAAAAGCTTTAAATTTATAATACTAGTTTCATCGATTTTTAAACCAACACACGAGTAAAGTATAACCCACATATGTAGTATCATATTTCAGGTAAGACCAAGTCGATCCACAGGGATTTGTTTATGTTTGTATAATCAAAAAGGATTCCAGACAAATAATAATAACTTTAAGACAAATAATGATAATGAAGGAAATTCAATAATAAGGAGATATAACTACTCAGATAGCTTCATATAATTCAGTAGCGATGGTGATAATTATGATCTAAATTTTATTCATTATTCATGAAAAGCTTTTCTCGTCAAAAGAGCGTTTTCACAAATTATCCGTTTTAACCCAAGACTTATATTTGATTAACTCAATCAAATATGTCACTCAATTAACCAAGTCGCTATGATATCAAATCTATTTTGTTTATCAATAATCATAAGCGGATTCCTCCAACCAAATGATAAAGATTCATAGACAAATCTTTAAAACATATGATACACAATGGGTCTTTCGACCTATACCATTATGCATATACAATCAAGACGGATAAACAAAGTTTATAAGATTTAATACAATAGGATTTCAATACAAACATGAGATTAACAAGATCACTATAATACCAAACGCTTCTTTATTATATTAACATATCCGAGTAGTCATAAGAGGTTTAGCCTCTCATGGCTAATGAGTTCATTATAACAAGAATAACGAGAGTAATAAGAGACATACAAGATTCGGAATGATACTGGATTACACAAGTTGCGGCAAGTAACCCGATTACAACTACCGAACTATATAACCCATTTTATATTATATGTAATTATAACCCGTCTTCTTGGTATTCTTCTTCTGAAATTCATGAGAGTAAACTAATATTGGATAGTAGATGGTTGTGTAAAATGGCTGAGAAAAGCCTCGTACATAGGCTGTCCAGGAGGGGAAATGCGGCGCATAATATTATTTGTGCGACGTACTTTACTACTTGGTGGCAAAGTTTCATAAATGCTTTGAGACAAGTACGCCGCACATTTTGGAGAGTACGACGTACATTTTCTTTGACTATTTTCTTGACTTCAGGTGGAAGTGCGCCACACAAACGATCTTGTGCGGCGTACTTGCTTCATTTTTGGACTTTAATTCTTTATCTTCGTTTGGCTTGACTTCTATACAATATAAACACTTGTATCTCTAACTCTTTATGCTCGAACTATCTTCAAGTGCACCCGCACATATGTCATGCTATTAAGTATCGAAAGTTCACAAGAAATGCTAACAATATATACAATAACGCCACCAAAAATATGTATAATTAAGGCGTCATTAGGCATCCTTTTCTTGAATGTTTGATGTTATAATATTTATATTAGTGCTCATTATGGTTGCTTTTCGACTCAAGTGTCTCATTGTAAGAAGACACATACTTTATTCAACGGGGATTACGATTTATGTCCATCACCTTGCCTAGCTGCTCCTTAAATGCTATTACCAAGGTGTACTGCCTCGAGTCATTTACGAAATTAGCATTTTATATGCTACAATGTGACCCCTTTTATAGGATGTTGAAGTTTGAAAATTTAACACCTACTAGAATGAAAATATTCGTAAAATTATCGAGAAACTAGAGTTTATATACGTAGGAGTTGGCTAAGAAGTTGAGGGTCCATATGTTAGAGTCGTTAAATCGAAGGTATGTGTAAGTAGTAGGAGACATGTTGATTGGGATAACAAGGGAGTGTGTTTTGTTGATGATTATGATTTTAGCGCAGGAGCAAAGTAGAGTTGCGTATGTGAGATTTGACCATATTTATGATTTGCAACTTTATATAAGTAATTGCTATATTTTCATTTTGATGATATGATCAGTTTTGAATATTTTTAGGCGCTGATTATGTTTTATATGAAAATGTTGTAACAACACGGGCCAAAACTTGAAAATATATATAGGAGGTCTTGTTGCTGAAACATATGACTGGGATGAATAAGAAGTAAACTCTAATGATGAGGAAATGGTTGGCAATCTTATTTAAGATACATTAATGTTGATCTTAATTTTGTTGATGAGTATAGACTTAATCTGTTGTCTAAGTATAATAAACTTGTATCACAAACTATGCGGAATCTAGTTTGCAATACTAAGAAGAACAATGAAACAGTAAAAACAAGATCTTTACTAAACTTTCAATATATTGAATATTATTTTGAGTTACAAAATAGCTATGAATACTAACTATGATTGCTATGCAAACTATGAATACTAATATGAAAACTGATAACTAGATCTATGAACCCTAATGGGCTTACAAAATGCGTTACATGATCATGCATATCTATTCCTAATATATCTCATGCATATCACATAAGCAGTACTAATAAACTGACAGTACTAACATTTTGTACTGGCAGTACTAACTATAACACTAGCAGTACTAACTTAGATTGGCAGTACTAAGTCTTCTCTTGGCAGTACTAAGTTAAACCAGCAGTAGAAACTTATAAAAGCCTTTAATTCCCAACAATCCTCCCCTAAACTTGTGATTTACCTTTAAATCATCAAGTTTCTGAATTAAACCTTCTGTGTAGAGAGGATGCTTCCAAACACTTTACTGTCTTGGTCTGTTTGCTAGTATGACAATTTTCCTTAAAAGCTCACCTGCCATCTCTGAATATTGATCCACTTGCAGCTTGTTACACAACATCAAAGTCAACAACCCTCTTGTCAGTGGATAATCTTTCTCAACCAACATGAAGATATCATGTCCTCTGTTTGTAGATACATGGTGAACACCACATGTATCATATAACCCCTATGTTAATGGATCATGCATATACCTCTGAAGCTTCCACAGAATGTCATCTCGTATCAGGTTTATATAACTATTCAATTCAACCATAATGTTCTTTCTTGTCATCGTAGGATCTGTTGAACTGATCTGTATTTACCAAACTCTTTAGACTTATCCAGGTCATTCTCTATTCAAAAATTTCTTTAACATTTCATCAAAGGGTCTGATACAGGCTTCTGTCTGGTTTCTACTTGATAATTTTCCAATACTTTCTTGTGTCTTTAGAGTAAACCTCCCAATCTATGATTGGATATTTGACTTGTAAGGCTTCAACATAAACTTCTTCTACTGGAACTACCATTATCATTTGTTGTAAATCCTCTTGTGATATCTCATCTGCTTTTAGTTCTTCAGTTGATTCTGGGCCTTCTTCAGTCTTTTGGCTTTTTGAACTTTCTTCTTGAAGATTTAGACCTGCTCTTTTTGTTCTTTCTTTTTCCATAACAGAGTCCATAGGCACAAATGAGGTAACTATTTTGTAAACCATTATCCAAACATACTCTTGAATTATAATAGCTCTTTCCCTTGAAGTGTTCCATCTTGTATCCTGCCATATTCTTCATATATGTGCACATGGTCTTTCTTTGCTGAGTCATGGTTTGAGGTTTATTTCTGATTGCCTATATCGCTGTGATGACTTGTAGTTCTTTCTCTGTCAATGATTTTACAAGTATCTTGCCCTTTCTTATTCAAGGGATAGATTTTCCCTTTTCTCCTCTAACAGTTTTGAGCCAGATCCTCTTCTGCTTGAATTTGAGCTTGAACACTCATCCTATCTCTTTCAGGAATGGGGGAGTAGCTTCATCTTTTGTAGTCTCACTTGCAGTAGCTCTTCTTGTTCTGCATTAATATTTACTTTTGTTCTCGCACTAAATCTTGGCTTATTCTTTCTCTTTTTGTTTTTTTTATATTTTTTTTTTTTTTTGTATTTTTTTTTTTTTTTTTTTATTTTTTTTTTTTTGTTTTAAGCAATTTTTGAGCTAATTCTTCATCAAGGCTCATCTAAATCTGAACTCTCTTTTTGATCTTCTTTGGTTGCTCAGACTCTTGCATAATGGTTTTAGCCTTATCCTTTATAGTCTTAGTAGTGTCACTTGATGAAGGAATAATGATGTTGATGTGTTGTAGTGTAGGGTTATTTTTTATATGATTCAAGTTTTAAATTTATATTTTGCCGACTCAACCAAAAACAACACTTGTTTTTTTTTTTTTTTTTTTTTTTTCTTAACGGGCAGTGTACCCGATCGGTAGTAGTTTCGTGGTAAGTAGGGTGTCGAACTGAGGACGAGGTTAAATCCTATCAATTTAATTCATTATTCTTGGTGATCTAATCTATGTAATTTATTATAATCCTATGTTTAAACCTATGTCAGTCTAAATCTAGTTCTAATGGTATTTGGGGGTTTTCAGCCTGAGAGACTGGCTACGGTTTGGTTGGTGACTTAATTGATTCAAGAAATATTACACGCAAGCTAATTAACAAAAGATAAAAGAGCGGTCGACCTTATTTAAGAAAACTGTATTAAAATATTATTAATCGATTAGAACGTTGTTTGTTTATTTGTGCAATGTTTTCTTCTCTCGAGGTGGCATATCATTCGTACGACTTGGCATTACATCATCCTAAGACCTAGACACATTAATTCTGTCACAAGTAAAGCATCCGCATAAAGCATCCTTATTTGCTGATTATAATCTATCTTAAAGATTAAAGCAATGGTGATCTTGTTAAACCATAGCTCATTGAGACTTTACCCACTTACCGCTTAATGGTAATTTATACATTAGTAGTCCACTTGTCCAACTATCCAATGGAATCAAAACATTACTTATTGAATTGTCTAGGTCACCTTGCTAGTCAAACACGATCAAAAACATTAGCAATTTTCAATTAACTAGTTAAGCCAAAGGTATCCTAGACACAGACTTTAGAAGGACAATATTTGTTGTACTATTATTCTAGGTGTTAAATTACTATACGGAGAGCTATTCAGACTCTAGATCCGCTTGGTCCATTAGCAAGATCCGTTGAATGATAAGTGCATACAAAAGCGCATAAACCAGTGTAAATTGATAAACATAAACAAGCATTACAACGATAAATCAAGAAATCGATTAAAATAAATACCAAACATTTAGATCTTCATAATAATGGCTAATACCCGAAGGTATTAGCCTTCAAACGTCATAATAAATACAAGAGTAATAATTTTACCAAGGTAAACTAACTGAGTTAACTAATGATACCAAAAACTAAATGATTTCTAAAGTATATGAAATTACACGATGTCTCCTATGGAATTGAATACGTTGCTCGACCTCTTCTGCTCTTTTTCTCTTCTGAAAATCGACTTTTGTGGTTTAGGTATCGAGAATACGATTTAGCACACTTATAAACTCATTTTGAGTTCTATTATATAATGTCTGGATGTCGGTTCTTACGGCGTATTAATGGGTTGGATACGGACGTATGGGGATTTCTTAGAGTAGGGACATGTTTGATATCTTCCAGATATTATATTAAGATTCCATATCTTTGAAATATATCGTATTATTAAGTCCTCTGGATACGGCGTATTGTTTAATTCTTATGTGGTCTATTGTTGAGTGCGGTACGGTTACGCCCGTATCTCTGGATGGATAGATGCACACTATGGTCTTCAAAATAGTATCTCAAAATATTTTCATTTAAGCTCCAAAAAATGCCGCCTTTGCTTATGCTTCACCAATTACTCCATATATTACTGCAATTCTAAAATATAAACGATATAAATAACAATTCTTTGCCAATAACTTTACAAAATGGGGTTACTATCGGGGATATAAACGATGCTATAAAATTGACGTTATATTGATGTCATCAGACTGTTAACTTGTTGAACCTTTACCAGCAGTACTAACTGGCTTGATGACCAGCAAGTACTAAATATCCTACTAGCAGTACTAACTCCTTCACTGCCAGTACTAACTGCTCTTCTTCTTCTAGTATAAGTGTTGACATTTTTCTTGGCTGCATCTGCAAGAACTTTAGCTGCACTAAGAACTCCTAACTGATCTTCAGATTGGTCTTCTTGACTGCTAACCTTTGTAGGAGTAACCAAGTAAATTCCTGCATCTTGATCAATGTCTTCTATCCTTCCTCCTTATTTAGATGGATCCTTGATAACTCTCCTCATAACTGAGCTGCAATCTAGGCTCTCCTTCTAGCTAGGTTTGTCTTGACAGTCTGCTCTAAACGTCTTCACTTTTTGATAAGTTGAGTTAAAGCAGTCTATGGGTTTGTTTAGTTTGCTTCAATTATGTCTATAAGCTGTCCACTTTGTTTGGACAATTTGTATAAGAGAACCGTTCAATTCTGTATGTATATTGCCTTATCACTTCTAGGTGTGTGACCTCCTGGGAGAGGTGAATCATGGGGCATGGTAGGGGACTTAGGGATGTTACCACTACCCTGTCCTGCATCTATGCTAGAGACAGTAGTGGCAGCACCCTCATATGAACTAACTTCCACACTTGTGTATGCAGCCTCATTGCTACATTGGGTGTAAGGTTTGAGAAATGGGCTAAGGAACCTTAGTTTCCTGCTGGTGGTATCCTTAAAGTGATGAAAGTGTGTGGTTGTGAGGTTGTTGGAGCACCTGAGGTGTGTGATGAGGACTCAATGGGAATGTTGATCCCTTCACCCGCAGAATTGGACCTTTAAACAGCATTTGTTGGAATATAATAAGGAATGTCCACCCCCTGTGTATCCTTGGAAGCCTTTTTGATATTGCTAAGATAGTTTTTGTTTTAGGGTGGGGTTAGGAGCAATATAAGTTCTGTTATGAGGTAAGTAGTGTCTCTTATGCTTGTTCTAGAAGATTTGAATAATCTTGGATTACATTAAAAATTTAGACTTAACTATCCAAGTTTTTACCTGCTTTTAAAAAATCATTTTTTAGAAAGTGAAAGTCCTGTTTGTGGCCAAGCAAATGATAGCAGTTGCTATATTGCTACTAAATTGTTCTCAAGCGGTCTTCTTAGGACTTAAACAATGAAGAATGGTATGGATTAAGAATCTTTATTGAGGGGAAAAGTGACCCTTTTGGAAGGTCAACTTGTTAGAGTTGGAAACATACCCTATAAGTGTAAGTTGTTCAAAGATTTAGGTATTAGGAAAAGTAGTAATACCATCAAAGTCTTCTAACTTGAGATGCCTCTTGATAGATGCCTTAGAAACAAGCTATCTTTCCCATCTATGGTTAGTAGTGGTTTGTACTTCTCTAGAGGTTTAGGGTGTTGCTAGCAGCAGTGTGCCAAAATTGTTGGATGAGTGGAAACTGGATAGTAGGGATTTTCAATTTGATGTGAATACTTTATGGTGCTTTGTATTGAGAAAATCTACTATCTGGTGAAAACCTTCACTTCCCTCTGTTTTGTACAAGTAAGCGACCATGTTGTATGTATCACATAACTCTAAATTAGCCATTGTTGATTGTGAAAAGGTTGATTGAGGTCTGGGATAGGTGCGGTTGTGAGAGTATGTGAGTTTGGCAAAGTTAATTAAAATATTATAGAGAGAGCTTAAGGTTGTGATTGGACCGACTTAATAAGATTGAATCTTTATCTTGAAGAAAGCTTATAAGGGAAAGAAAGATCAAGAAATATCCAAATTATAGACCCCTATAAGCTAAGTTGTTGGCGGAAATATCTCAACGGCTATAATTAATTAAGGAAATTCTGTTATACCTCAAACAGTACTAACGGTATCATAACAGTACTAAGATTAGCCTAACAGTACTAAGTAGTGCCCAGCAGTACTAAGTTTTTCTGACTAACAGTACTAAATATGCCTAGCAGTACTAAGTAATACCTAGCAGTATTAACTTTTGAGATACCAGTTTTAACCTCAATTTTGTTCCAAAACGTATTTCCATCACCAATCTTGATTCTCACAAGCTCTCTTTCTGTTTTTATTCTCACTTTATCTCTCAATTCTTTTGCTCACTAAGTCACTCTTTCTGTTTTTGTTTCACACATCTCTCTTTTCTTTTTGCTCACAATATCAGACAGTTTTATACAAATACCATCAATTCCTTTAGTTTCATGCTGTCCTCCCCACTTCCAAGTGTGTTAACTCTTGAGAGAGGTAGATCATTGGACTGTTTAGATGCAGCCTCAAACCTAGTTTAAGCTTCTGCACCCCCAGAGGTAACTTGGCACTGAGACCACAACCTGATCAGTACCTAAGGAGAGATTCATTAAGTGTTGCCCATGGATTGGGTCCTATTTATCGTTCCACTGTCCTTCTCTGCTTTAGCTAGACAGCAGTTGTAGGGCAACTATTTCCATTCTGTCTTCCCACTCCTTATAGATAGTCTCATCTGCAACAAGGTGAATAGGTCCACTAGATTGAGATATCTTAGTGGTCCTTTTGGCTTTCCTAGGTTTGTGGGTCTTTTGAAGTTGATATGATTATAAAATAGTGATTGGTTCTTCATTAGAGAGTTGAGTAGATGTAAATATGTGTTCGGGATCAGTGGGTTGTCCTGACCCTTCATCCACTTCTGCTGAATGTTACATTTCCTTTCATCCAATCTTAATTAACCTTTTGATAATCTGTAAGGAATGACTTGTTTCCTGTCATATGCCTGAAGCATCCACTGTCAAAAATCTCTTGATCTTGTAAAGTATATTGTGGATTACCCTGCACTCAAAATAAGAGAATTAGTTTCTCTTAGGTACCCAAGCCTTACTGACTTGAGTTTGCCTTGTAGATCAACATAGTCAAATCTTTTAAGCATGTATGATCCACTGTCTTTGGAGGTATGGTCAATAACATTCCCTGTTGGTCTCCAAATTCAGCATGTTGAGGACTTATTAGCATTTTCCCCATTTCCTACAGCAGCACTAACTATTGATTTTGGCCCAGCAGTAGTTACATTGTTAACCCTAGTAGTTTTAACTTTTTCATTAAAATTTTATTTTTAGCTGCTGAATTTTTAGTTAAAAGCCTCTTAATGGTGATGGTGCCCACTGCTTTTAAAAAAGAAAATATTTTGGGTATGCATCATTCACTTTTGAATATAAGGGGCAGCAGTATTAAACAGGCCCTGGCGAGTACTAATTAATGATGACTGCTTTGAGAGAGTATATGGCTTAGCACGCATTAAACTGGTACTTGTTCAGGACTTGTTGAAATCGGAAGTTGGAACTAAATAATTCATCCTTTTTAGGGATGTGGGCGAACCGTCTCATTTTATTTTGGTTGGTTCACCCTTTCTGAGCAACGCCTCAGTTTGTTCCTATAACTGGTCTAAGTTCCCCTATGACCAGTAGCGCTTCCCCTTCCTATTCAACACAGGTTTTTTACTTACCCATTTATCATTATCTTGACTAACAATCATAGTTTTTTAATTAAATGGTTAAAACTCCTACATACAAAACAAGCTTTCTTTATAAACTCAAAATCATTCCCTAGTTTCCGAGTCATCATCCCTTTCCAGTTTCTTCTATTATCCATAGGACTTTGACTTTTCCTAAGGATTACTTACTTGCTATGTGTGGTTTTCCTTTTTAAACAGATTTCACCTTCTAATCCCCTAGGATTTGACAAAATGATTTTAGTAAACTTTAGTTTTGTCTGATCAGATTTAGGTCTAAACACACTATCATTATCACTATCAGTGTCCCAATCTTCAATGATAGGAGCACTAGGCCTAACAGTTTTAGGTTTTTCCAAATTATCCTTACTAGTCTTAGATATACTAGTTTCAGTTTCACTTACTTTAGTCTTATAGACAGAATCATCTAACCCAGCAAAGGATAAGTCAAGTCTTGAGGGCATGTAGTTCCCAGTGTAAGGAGGGGCAACTGCAAGAACCTTTTACCTGTTTATGAATCTTTCCATTTACTTGACTATCATCCTCTTCACTTTCTCTGCTATTAAACACACTTATGAAACTACTTCATTCTCATTTATTTTGAATATATATCAAGACCCAGCTTTGTCTTTAGCACTTATTTGACTATTTATCAGTTTTGTTTATATTCTTTGATGATATCTTCAAACTTTTTATAGTTAGTTTCAAATCATCTTTCTCTTTTAAGTTTCTTCTAACTGATTTTTAAGGTCTTTGATAGAATATCTTTCACTTGGACATCATTTACTTTAAAAATGCTAATGTCTTCCCTCATTAAATAGCTTCATTCCTTTTTATGAACGACTACGTAGCTTCTAGTGATTCTAATCCCATTTGATAACTATAATTTCTAGATAGATTTTTTAAGAGCTTTACGTTGTTGATCATACAATTTTTGAAGAGTTTCATATGATTTTAAGCAATCTTTAAGAGTAAGTATGTACATCGAGTTGAAACTTGATGAGCCTTGGGATGTATAGGACATTAGAGAAAAGTTTGTGATGCCTTCTTCAGCTTGAAAGCTCCAATCATAACCACCTATCCCATCTTAAACAACCAAGGCATTTGTAGGAGTTTCCACCGTTCATACCCTTTCTTGGGAGCATCTCTATTTCTATTCCTCGATTCCTTGTTCCCTGCATTCTCTTAGCAAAGTGATCTTCCTGTGGCGTTTGTAACATTTAATCTTTTGTCTTATCCAAAGCCAATAGCTTCTATTGCCATTGAAATTCAGATTCCCTCCTGTTATTCTTTAAGAATCTCTTCACCCTCATGGCCAATCATGGCACTGCATTTGAGATCCAATCTCTTCAAGATCATCTAGTTATCAATCTGTTCAGATCTTCATTGTCCAATTATGGATATTAGATTGATTTGCAAAGAAGGAAAACATGACTTCATCAGCATAAGTTGGAGAAGAAGTTTGTGTTACCCCTGTTGTGAATAGCAGTAGAAAACATCATGCAGCAGCTATTAACTGCTTCATTAGGTACTTGCTAGTGTTTTACGAAGAAGATACAAAAAGACAACATTCTGTGGTTTATGCGTGAGCTTGTTTGGCATTTTAATCTTAGATTCATAAACAACCTTCAGATTATAATACAATTCATCCATGCTTATTGTGTCCTTAATATTATTTTGTTTCTCATGATTAAGCAATATTGTTTCCAATGCTGTGGTAGTCTTCTCAGCTACTTCAGATTTGATTCTTCCTGAGAGATAACTTCACCATGAATTTCCAATTGGCTGATGAGTTTCTAAAACCTATCATAGGTTTTATCCAGTCCTTCAAAATCTTGATGCAGCAAAATTCTCATATTGTGCTTCAGAATGGTTTTTTGCATATTCTTCGATTCATTGTTGCCTCCAAACCTGGCCTTGATTGCTTCCCATAAGGTCTTTGCATCCTTGATTCCATGAAACTTTAATAGGTGCTCATTAAGAATGGCCAACAACAGAGTTCTTTTTGCTTTTAATTCATTCTTTCTTGCTAGCTTTTGTTTAGCAATTTTAGGAGGAATGGGACCTTCGGCACTTTGCTGATGTAACAAAGCGTGCATCACCATTCACAATAAACTCCAAAGAGCATATCAGTGTAAGTAAGATATTGCTCCATTCTCTTGTCCAGAGACTTACTCTCTGTTTTTGAGTTATTGGATGTTTTTGTGCTGACAATGTTTGGGTGTTTCTGACTGGATTTCCATTCTTCTCTTTGATTATGAGATCTTGTGTAGATATAGTGTTCTTCTTATGCAAAGTTCTCAAACAATAGCCAAAATAATACACTTGTTGATCCCTTCTTGACAGATCTTACTTAGCTTGTTAAAGCTTAGTTATATTGGATAGATCCAAGACAACTATAGTAGAAACTAAGATTGAGAATATCACAAACTATGCGGAATCTAGTTTACAATACTAAGAAGAACAATGAAACAGCAAAAACAAGATCTTTACTAAACTTTCATTATATTGAATACTATTTTGAGTTACAAAATAGCTATGAATACTAACTATGATTGCTATGCAAACTATGAATACTAATATGAAAACTGATAACTAGATATATGCCTTAGGGTTCCTTTTATACACCAAGGAAACCATAATGGGCTTACAAAACGCGTTACATGATCATGCATATCTATTCCTAATATATCTCATGCATATCACATAAGCAGTACTAACTATTATAACTAACAGTACTAACATTTTGTACTGGCAGTACTAACTATAACACTAGCAGTACTAACTTAGATTGACAGTACTAAGTCTTCTCTTGGCAGTACTAAGTTGAACCAGCAGTAGAAACTTATAGAAGCCATTAATTCCCAACAGAAATGGTTGGCAATCTTATTTAAGATACCTTAATGTTGATCTTAATTTTGTTGATGAGCATAGACTTAATCTGTTGTCTAAGTATAATAAACTTGTTTTTTTAATTAAATAATTGTAGGTATGAATTATTAATGCTTAAAAAAGCTAAATTAAAAGCCCTTACATTTCAACTTCAAAACACTAAGTTGTTAAACAAAATCATGCTAAGAACAACTTAAGGAAGAAAAGTTGTTAATGAAAAATGGTTAAATAGTTCAAATAAGCTGAATCAGTGTAACAATGAACAAATCCTTAATTAGAAAAAGAAAGTATTATGAGGTCATGAACTCACTGAAACTTATTCCAAAGGATATGTATATGAGTCCTCATTTTTTCATCATCTTTGGGAAATGATCATGAAACGATTCCAAAAACAAAAGATTAGGTTGAAAGACCATGTCGTGAAGTTAACTTACTAAACTTTAACACTGGTTGAATTTTGACCTTTAAAAGTGATGACATCAAATAACGTCTATTTTATAGCATTATTTATCCCATGTAATTAACCCATTTTGTATAGTTATTTCAAAGAATTGTTACTTAATCATTTATATTTGAGAATTCTAGTAATTATGGAGTACTTGGTGAATATTAGCAAAAGGCGCGCATTCTGGAGCTTGAACGAAGATATTTTAAAGATTAATGATTCTGACTTCCAATACGCCGTATCCATCAAGGAAGATACGGCATATTCATGCCTGCACTCACCAAAGACCACGAAGGAAATGTAACAACTAGCAATTTTCGGTATTTTAAATGGCTATTTTACCCTTGGACTTTTCGGGTCCGATTTGACTTTTTGACTTTTGATCTTTTAATGTCACATAAAAACAACTACCGCATAATCGGTAATTTTTCGGAACATATCTAAATAATCAATCATACTTATTATTACACACTTCTCACGTGCAAATTTATTTTTAATTTATTTGACTTGAAAACGAGAAAATATATGATATTCCTAATTTAACTTATCAAAAACGACCCGCTAAATCACGTTTTCACGACTCGGACTCTAAAGCAATTTGATGTAAAACGATATGTCGGACAACTTTTCAGTTTTGCCCGAGACCCGAAAACAAGCAGAAAATGACTAAAATACCCTTGCAAAATTTTGAAAACGAAAACAACGCGTACCGACATGAGAATAATTAAATTACATTTAATTATCACGTTTTATTAAATAAAAATATTTAATAAATTACTTAGCTTTTTATTCAAAAGCGTTTGTTGAAAACGCGAATATTCGGGTTAAAATTTATTTTTTTCGGACAAGGCATAATCGGGATACCAAATAAATAACAAATATTTTTATAAATGTTATAAAAATATTTATGAAATACTAGCAAGTAAATACTCATTTTCATAGGAAAAATAATTTGGAAAACAATGGCACAACTCTCGTATTTTGAATCGCCCGTTAACTAGTCCAAACGAGACCCGAACCATTATTTAACAAAAGTTACACTTTTATCCCCTCTAATAATAATTACAAAATTTGCCCTAAACTATGGAAGGCTTGCCACTTTGCTTATAACTTTATACTATAAAAAGAAGAAATTAGGGTTAGCAAATCATTTTTATAAAAACCTAAACACACACTCCTCCTCCATTTCCTATTTCCGGCGCCGCCCAATTTTCTGGCGACCGGAAAATATTTTCCAGCGAGACTCCGCCGTGTCCTGCTTCCATCTCCCCACCATTTACACTATATCTGCACCACCACCTTCACCCCATAGTCACAACCATCTCACCTTCACCACCTCCGCCGGCGTCACATCCGACGTCACCATCACCTCAGCCACCCTCAACGTCGCACCTCATCACTTATCTGCCATCATCTACGTACGCCACCCTCCTCCACCGTGGCCACACCATCATCTCCTCACCACCTTCATCACCACGTCTCCACCACCCCCACCGCTGCCTCTATCCCAGCCGCGCACGTCCATGTCATACCCACCACCGAGTGACCTCCACCTTCGCATAAGCCCCACCCGCTCTAGCACCAAACTCGAAGTGCGTTGGATTGGGTTTGCACCTTTAAGGGTGCGTTTGGGTTATAGTACCACAAGGGTGTGTTTGTTTCGGTGGTTTAACATACCACCCAAAAGGGTGTGTTTGGTTCTGTTCTCAGGCACCAACAAGGGTGCGTTGGTTTGTCTCGGCACCACAGCGGGTGCGTTTGGTTTCCCAGGCACCAAAAAGGGTGAGTTTGGATTTGGGTACACCACAAATAGGGTGCGTTTGGTTGTTAAAAGCCACACCAAAGGTGTGTTTGGTTTAGTATCAGCACCATATGGTGCGTTTGGGACTGGGTTTAACACTATAAGGGGTGCGTTTGGATCTGGAAATAGCAATAAGGGGTGTTTGGGTGAGCAGGAAACACATAAGGGTATGTTTGGGTGAGCAGGAAACACATAAGGGTGTGTTTGGGTGAGCAGGAAACACCGTAAGTGTATGTTTGGGTGAGTAGGAAACACCGTAAGGGTGTGTTTGGGTGAGCAGGAAACACCGTAAGGGTGCGTTTGGGTGAGCAGAAACACTGTTAGGGTGCGTTTGGTTTAGCAGAAAAACCAATAAAGGTTCGTTTGGTTTATACAATCGACTAATAAAAATATCATAAGATTTTATAAATATAAAACCGGATATAATGGTGGTTTAATGGTTAAATAAATGTGTTGTTTATTATTTTGTTTTGGTGTTTAACAACCTTCGGGTGTGTTTGGATTTGTGGTCAATAACATA
>BQNB010133908.1:0-18391 GCA_026074375.1 Tanacetum coccineum | reverse complement strand
AATAGTTATCTTCATGAATACGACGTATGTAGACAGAAGGGATACGCCGTATTAGGAATTGGTCAAACGCGTTTTCTTGTGAAATCTTGGCGCTGATACGCTGTATTTCTTTTGTTGGATACGGCGTATTGGTTAGAAATCAGCATTCCTCGTTTTAGCTCCAAATTATGCGCCTTTTAGCTTGTCTTCACAAAACACTCCTGAATTATTGCATTTATCAACTTTAAAGCAATTAAGTACCAAATAATGCAATAATTATATAAAAGTGGGCAAAACAGATGGGATAAAATATATAATAAAGTGACGTTATTTGATGTCATCAAATATCCCCCCACTTGAATCCTACTTGTCCTCAAGTAGACTTTAGAAAAGTTTTTGTTTATAAAAATGTGTCCTAGCCGAAGTTGAGGATTTTCTGTTTAAGCATCGTTTTGTCCTAATCACCTGTACATAACCAAGCTCCTCATAAAATATTGAAATGAAAACACTCAGATCACTCAACTAATCTAGGGTGCAACATTTAATTGGTACGCTTAATTGTTCGGTCGTGATTAGTTTTTTATCATAGGCTTGGCAAGGATACACATCTCCACCGCTAAAGCTGAGGAGAAACAAGTCAAAAGATAAATTAGGTTAAGAAGGCTTAGGGTTGATCATTCAATATTCTTTCACCATAAGTACCACACCAACAAGGCAGCTGCATTGTACATACATGGCTGTAATGATGGAAAAGACATATACAATTCAATCACATCCATGTTCGTGTTTAACCAGTGGTTAGGATGAAGAACGATATAGGGTAGGGAGCTTCTAACTTTCACCGTAAAATTAAATGTAAACAAGTAATTAGTAGTAAATTTTCATTTGGAAAATTATATCACTTAAAGGTATAAATAAATAAATGCTTAATGCATTTTATGATCAAAAGAAATTTTTATTCAACCTCACACTTTTATAAAATGTTGTAAACATTTCTATAAACATTAAAAAACATTTTCAACAATTAAAAGAAACGTTTTATTCAAAATAAACATTTTGAAATTTAAATTTTCGGACTTAAAACGGCTAGAAAGTTCCAGAAAATCCCCCCTACACAAAAGGACAAACTAGGGAGCGCCCAGTCTAGGGCGGCCCCCTTAAATACACGGGCGGCCCCCTTATCTTTAAGGGGACCGCCCACCTATTTAAGGGGACCGCCCATAGGTAGACGCTCCTCCAGAAAGTCCTATAAATACTGGACTATTCCCCACTATTTTCTCACCTTTTGCACTCAATCTTTCTGATAAAAAACAACCCACACATCTTATTAAAATCCTTTGATCATTTAATCATAAAGCTTTGTTTCCATGTGATCCAAGCTCAATACCTCAAGCGCAAGAGAAGAATACTTCCATCATCAAGTGAAGAAGTATTACACCTCAAGTGTGTATTGTAATCTTGTTGCATCCATATCATAACTTGTAAATTATTTGTAAATCTTGTAAAGTTGTGTAGTAGATAGATCTTGGTGATTGTTGTAAGTATAGTTGAATCTTAGTGATTCATCCTAGTTGTGATAGTTATGTGTGAAAGTAGAAGTAAAGTAGTGAAATAGTGTGGTGAAGAATACTAAGGCGTGAAGAAGTGATTTGCAGTCTTACGTACCTATAAAATATATAATAAAAATACTACTTAGGTAAATTCCAACTATTCACCTTTAACTAAGGTAAAGAGTTAAAACTTACAAAAATAATATAATATATATAATATACGTATGTTTAACCGGGCAAGTATGATCACCCGGGTCGTTATCCCCAATGACTAGTGAGATTGAGACCACGTTTTAAGTTCGGACCCTGATTTGAATGAAGCAAAGATATTTGATTCTGGAAAGATATAAAATAAACAATTAAACAAATATGGAAACACAACTAGAAAGCAATTAGACTAAAATTTAACCCTAAAAATGTAAACTAAAATTTTACTATTAATAAGAAAGAATAAAAATTATTTAAAAATAAGAGCCCTAAATTTTATTTTCTTTTTATAAAAGTTTAATTAAACTAATTAAAAATCAACCCTAAATACGAATTAAAATTAATAAACCTAATTAAAAACTTAACTAAGGACTAATGGAGCAAAACCTAAGAAACTAACGGGAAAACTAACAAACTAACGGAGGGACTAACTGAAAAACAATTAAAATCGAAAAGTTACACTTTCTACCCTGAGAATCTATCCCGACAACAAACTAAGGCCCGAATTAAGGTGAAATTTGAAAAGTGCTTAAAATGAAAAACTCAAAGAAGCAAAGTTGTAGAGTAAACTAGGGGAAACAAAATTAATAAAAGCTACTTGGGCTGAAACTCACAAATAAGCTCTCAAAGAGCTTATCTTTAAGCTGTTACAGAAAGGAGGGCTTTTCCCTTGGTTTTAGAAAATAAGCTATAGAAAACTCAAAACTAGATCAAAATGAAAAAGGAAAGAAGTTCTAAAGAGCTTATGATATGCTTAATCTATAAATGAAAAGAAACTAAAGCTTAAACTACTTTTATGCTACTGAAATTGATCATTAAGTAAGCAAACTCAGGAAATAAGCAAAGTAACACAATTTCCAAATGAGCTTAAAGGCTTATAAGGCTAAACTAAACTCTAAAACTTTAAGGACTTATAAAACTACTTATAATCTATCTGATTAAGCTAGAAAATCTATATCCATAAGCTAAATTAACAAATTTAAATCCTAAAATTTCTAAGTACTGTTTTTGGAGTTTTCAGGTTTTTATGACTTTTGACAGCTAAATTAAACTAAGTAAATAAGCTAGAAATTGCAAATAAAGACTTAAAATGTATTAAGCTCTATGAAAACTTAAATTCTACTGAATTTGATAAGCTAAATCCTAAAATTACTTATCTGAATTAAGCTAAGAACACGGCAGTACTAACTTGGGTTAGTACTGCTAGTGTAAAAAATTCAGCAGTACTTTCACTTGAAAGTACTGCTGGTGCAATTTTGACTTTTAAAAACTAAATAAGCAATGAAATAAGCTAGAAAATGAAAACTAAATCTAAATAAGCTGAAACTAAACTTAATTCTACTGAGATTAAAGCTAACAGTACTAACTTATGAAAGTACTGGTAGTGCAAAGGGTTAGCAGTACTAACTTAGGTTAGTACTGTTAGTGCAAATTTGAGAATGCACTAAACCAAACACTACTTAACCATTTTGACAGAGTTGAGAAAAGCTTTTTAAGAGAAATCTAATGAACAAGTGCTGAATACCAGATAAAAACTAGCTTAAAACAAACTTAATAATCATGATTAAACAACTGAATAAGCTTTATCTAAGATCTAAACTATTTAAACTAATATTTTTGGATTTTATGAATTTTTTTATGACAGAAATTGATAACTAAAGATCTATAACTACTTAAGCAAAAACAGATGAAAACACATAACTAAATAGCACTAGAAGAGATATTTAAACATTAACAAGCAAAGAGAATAAGCAAATAAACAATATTAAACATATAAGCTATAACTAAGCAATTTAAAACTGAAATTAGAGACTAATGAAAAAAAACCTTACATGATCTTAAGCTAAAAACAAAAGGAACCATAAGGCAGCTACAACTCTTAGCTTAGTAATTAAGCTAAGTAAAAGTCCTTGGGGAAATCTCTCCAAGGTAAGAACCCCTTCCAAAGTTTAGGATACAATACGAATCCAATATGAGATTAAACAGATTTAAGGTTTAGGTAAAGGTTAATTCTGAATTCAAACACTCTATTTCATCTTATTAGACTAAAGAGCTTAATAGGATCTTATTAAAAGACCATTTTTAGCTTATTAAGAGAGCATATAGACTTAAGAAGAAAGCTTATAAAACACACACAGATTTAAAACACTAAAAACCTGAATTTTCCTTGATTTAAAGAAGCTGATTACATTACTGAAAAAGAAAATTACATAAAATAAAAACACAATTTAAGCTAGAACAAAATTACTAAAAACTAATAACAAGAAAAAGTACTAGATATCGGTGAGAGTGTGAGAAGTTGAAGTCAATTTATTATAGCGCCGCACTGAAGCTTCTAGACACTAGCCCTGCTTTTTCAATCCTTTTAATCCTGCCAATCATTGAGCGGAGACACGGGGGGGATCACATTATCATCAAATTGCGGCCGTTGGATCTTATTTTGTGGACACCGGAGATTGCCAGGCTGGCATTCTTTGATGTGACGTTTTGTGTTAGTTACACACTGTATCTGTGTCGTTTAGCACAAAAACCCACATAAACATGGCTGAGCAGAGTCTTTGATTACTGGCGGGGGCAGAAATGGATGGCAGATTAGCACAGATGATAAGTTATCCTCTTTGAATCGATACTAATTTGACCCTAGGTTATTGTGAGTAGACCTCGTTAGAATTGACTTAATCACCCTCAAAAAATTTTATTTGCCCCTTGTTTATACCTTGGGGTGAAAACTTGGGGGATACGATTAATAGTAAAAGGGTTCCCGCTCCTTTTTTAACAGTTAAAACTGTTGAAGTTTGGAAGGATTGCACATTTGGGTTGGACCCTGCTCTTTCTTTTCCTCTTATTTTCAAGTTATAGAATAACTTTCGTAAATTGCAAGATTGCCCTTGAGATGAAAAATTGGCGACTCAGATAGCTATTTGGATCTATGCTGTCGGCTTTGTACTCTATTGATTCTCGGTCCATTGTTTGCTCTCTTTTGACTGTTTTCCTTGTGATTTTTGACTTACGTACCGGCAAACACAAAACACCACGCGCGAGCGCGCAACATATTTTTTGGGCCATTTGTGTGTCTGTTTGGTTTAATTGGGTTAATTTAGGTACAAAACGGATATGTGTTTATATTTACACATATCAAAATTCCCCAAACTAAACATTGCGTGTCCTCACGCAATATCACATTGCCTTATAACCAAATACCTCTAAAATTTCCCAAACTAAACCTTTGTAGCGCGCGGTTGGAGTCAAAGAGAAGAGGAGAGAGGATGCGGTGGGGAGCCTCATAAGAGATCACAATATACTATAAAATACCCGACTTCCCTTTCAAGATAGAGATGTTCTCTTTGAAATGATTTTTCCTTGATAATTGAACCTAGCGCGCGCGAGAGCGAGTGTGTTGACATAAAGTGAGAGGCGGGGGCGAGGTGAGAGAGGGCGCGAACCCTCCCATTGGTAACTATTAGAATCAGAGAATAAAAACAACATTTAAGTGTTCTAAAAGAAACCCTTCACATCCCCGATTTTTCACTTTTCCCATGCTAAGCTTAAAACAAATCATTGTTTAAATACAAGTCATGACACCTAATACACTCATAAAAATACTAATTGTGTACTTACTTTTCACCCCACAAATCCTAACTTTTTGTATCTCTTGATTTACTTAAGTCATATACCCGAAGCTGCGAAGAGCGCGTGCTCGCTAGAGAGAGCTGAGAGACGGATACTTACACACACACAACACACACAAGAAACAAATAAGCGTGCAATGTAAAGCGCGGAGCAACACCACAGCATCCTAGGCCCTGAGCAGCAAAAGATCACGATGCTATCAAGATTAAAGTCCCACATCGTAGAGTGCGCGACAAAAATTTGGGCTTGATATTTAGGCTACTTAAAGCCAGGCACCATTCATGTCATATACCCTAAGCTCTTTAAAGACAAGAATGAACCAATCTTATTTGCACCATATAACCTGAGGGCAGATTTAAGGCTCAGAGAACAAAACAATGACAAAAATTTATAGCGGAGAGCAGTGTGATTATCCTCACAATCTTTAGTAGGACTACATACATCGGCCAACGCCCCGACAAAATGTTAGCAAACATATTTTTCGAACTATCTCGGATTATATAAGTAAAACCGTGCCGAGAGAAGAGAGATCTCGTGAAGACCACATCGAACGGGATCGGCGCGCGATGAGGTTATTCTCCGAGAGGCGAGAGAGATACACCGTGGTACTCTTGACCGTTATATGAAACCACTAACATCGGCCACAGCCTCCGACACTGAAAATCTGGCAAGATACTTATTTTATATTTACATGCATTTTAAAAGTCCAAATTATATCCTGATGTGGACTCATCCTAATGCGGGCCAAATGGTAACTAAAAAAACTACTATAACTAATTATTAACCAAAAAACCATACAACTTTATTTATTAAACACTCATATAAAAGTGAAACAAGCTAATGGGAGAAAAAGCCACAATTAATACTTATGAGCTTGAAAGAAAACCAACTATTCTACGTTTAACGTCATGACTTATAAATAACACTATCATTTCTTGTCTTCACAAAAGAAATTTATTGCAAATCTTAGCCTATATAAAAGCCAACTTGCATATTTATAAATCTTCTTCGAGAATTAGCACAAGTCTTCATTTACTAATGATTTCAAGTCTAGCATGTTTAAAGTCTATATGAGACTAGCATAAACTATCATCATTAATTGTTAAGGAAGAAAGCTAGAACTCAACACGTACGATCGGGTCAAAAATTACTTCTTATTCTTACCAGCGGAAAACCTACATTTTTTTTTTAAATTTTTTGCTATTTTTGTGGGAAAACGGGTACGTGAGAACAAAACAATAAGCAAGTAACATCAAATCGATAGATTCCCTCCCCAAACTAAAACGAAACATTGTCCTCAATGTTTAAAGTCGGGTTTCTACGTAAATCTAAGCCGTTTATGAAGTATGCAAAGATAAACGTTAATCGATTATAAAAAGCGGATATGATTACCACAAACTAAATTTACACAAAGGATGAGAAGCTCGAGTAGAACGGGAAACAACACCGGACACGAGAAGCTTCTAAAATTTGTTGGGAGAATCCTGCAAAAATCACAACAAACAAACAAACAACGAGAAATCGGAAAGAGAACAAGCCTCTCTTAACACAACACTTTAGAGAATAGAAAGAAAATAGAAATGATAAGCATGGGTAACTCCAAGAAGCGCCTTTGTTTTTGATTACCGAGTCGCAAGCTCGACTCGATCCCTGAATTTAGTTGTCCTTAGGGAAAGTCTGGAGATCCAGGATAACCAATGGTGGTGTATCCCCTCCATAGTAATGCTTAAGACGGTGGCAGTTGACTTTGAAATTAGAACCATCTGCATGAGACAACTTGGCAGTGCCATAAGGATACACTTCGTGAATGTGAAAGGGTCCGACCAACGGACTTGAACTTTCCGGAGAAAAATCTTAAATCGGGAGCTTGAAAAGAAGGACTTGACGCCAACACATATAAGATATCGATCTTTATCTTGGAATCGTGTAAGCTTCTTTGTCCTTCACCTTGTAATTAATGAATTCCATCGAAAGCTTGATCACAAAGCTCGGGCTAAAGTTCATTGAGCTGAAGCTTTCGATGATCGCCCGCGGTCTTTAAATCGAAGTTGGCATGCTTGAGAGCCCAATATGCTTTGTGTTCTAGCTCAACTGGTAAGTGACACGCTTTTCCATAGACTAACTTATATGGAGTACATCCTATCGGAGTCTTATAAGCGGTTCTGAAAGCCCATAATGCATCATCTAGTTTGTCGGACCATGAGGCACGGTTTTCTCCTACCGTTTCACATCCAAAATTCTTTTGAGACCTCGATTCGAGACTTCAACGTGACGCACTTCGTTGAGGGATGGTAAGGATCGAAAGACTAATGGGAGCCCACCAATATAGTAGACATAACTTTATCAAATTTGTCGTTACAAAAATGGGTCCCACGATCGCTTATGATTGCTCTTGGAGCACCGAATCGGGAGAAAAGGGATTTTAAGAACTTAACAACTACCCTAGCATCGTTGGTGGGGAGCGCTTTCGCTTCAACCCATTTGGAAAGATAATCGACTGCTACTAGAATATATTTGTTACCCCTAGATGACGGAAAAGGTCCCATAAAATCGATACCCCATAAATCGAAAATCTCACAAACTTGGATTGCATTTTGAGGCATCTCATCACGTTGAGAGATTTTGCCTTGTCTTTGACAAGCATCACAAGTTTTGACAAATTCGTAGGCATCCTTATAAATGGTAGGCCAATAAAAACCGGCATCAAAAATCTTCTTGGCGGTAAAGTTGGCACCATAGTGTCCCCCGGTGGGTCCACTATGACAAGCTTTGAGAATTTCGAAAGCTTCTTTGCCATCTACACACCTTCGGATTATTTGATCCGCACAAGTTTTGAAAAGAAAAGGGTCATCCCAAAAATAATGTTTTACATCTTTAAAGAACTTGTTTTTCTCTTGAGTTGACATTCCTTTTTTTATGAATTTCCCCGCGTGGTAGTTAGCAAAGTCGGCAAACCACGGGGTACTTTGGTCTTTGGAAGTTATCACACTTAAAGTCTCTAAAGGAAAAGTCTCGGTAATTTCTTTTGGATCAAAAATATTTTCGTAAGGATTTTCAAGACGAGAGAGGTGATCAGCTGCATAGTTTTCAGCTCCCTTAGTATCGATAACCTTAAAATCAAATTCTTGAAGAAGTAAGACCCATCGAAGCAATCTTGCTTTGGCGTCTTTCTTGTTGAAAAGGTATTTCAGAGCGGAATGGTCCGTGTAAACAACACTCTTGTTCATGATTAGATATGATCGAAACTTCTCGAAAGCATAAACAACTGCAAGCATCTCCTTTTCGGTTGTTGTGTAATTCGTTTCTGCTTCAGACATTGTCTTGCTAGCGTAATGAATGGGTCGAAAATGCTTCTCAATCCTTTGTCCTAGAACCGCACCAATTGCATAATCACTTGCATCGCACATGATTTCAAAAGGTTGATCCCAATTTGGAGCAATGAGAATTGGAGCTTCGGTCAACTTCTTTTTCAATGTTTGAAAAGCTAGAATGCAATCTTCCGAAAAAATGAAAGGAGTGTTTTTCTCTAAAAGATGGGTCATGGGTCGAGAGATTTTGGAAAAGTCTTTGATAAATCTTCGATAGAATCCAGCATGCCCGAGAAAACTTCGAATTCCTTTGACGGTTGTTGGATGAGGTAGCTTAGAAATTACATCCTACTTTGGCTTTAAAATCGACTTCAATTTCTTTTCTAGAGATCTTATGTCCTAAAACAATGCCATCATTAACCATGACATGGCTGGCGGAGTGGATTCCCAATTTAAGTGCAAATATTTGGTGTCTTCAACCTTTTAAGTCATTTGAATATCTAAATTGCCAAGAACCACGATTAAAGAAGAATCTCCACAAACTGAAAAAATCGTCCAATAAAAAACTTCCATCGTTTTCCTTATCATATCGTGAAAAAGGCCATCATATACGTGGAAAGTTCCGGGTTGCATTGCACCAAACCGAATGGCATCCGACTGTACGTTCGAAAGGTCCGTATGGGTCACGTGAAGTGTATTTTTGAGCGAGTGCGAGCGAGAGAGGGATGTTCAATGGGATTGGAAAAGCGCGCGCTAGAGCGCGCGCAACAACCACACACCACACACACAATAAATAACAATACCGGGTCTAATCCGCTCTAACATTGTTCCACATGTATTTACGAGCGTGGTGCGAGGGAATGGTCTTGACAATTTTGCTCAATCGTTTAACTTTCGATAAATCGATACAAACTCTCCATTCCGTTACTAGTCTTGTAGGCACCAGCTCATTTCTTCCATTTGTGACATACTGACCATAAACCACACATTTTTAGGGAACAACAATGAACTGGACAAACCCCAAGGACTATACCGAGATTGATAAAAATCAACCTGCGTCAAGAATTTTACTACTTCTTTCTTAGATGACCTCGTGTATTTTAGGTTAAACCCCCCTTGAAGTTGGACTGAATGGTTGGTAATTCATCTTCTAAAACGGATTTTTTGTGAGCAAAACTCTAGGAATCTATGCCTTATATCAGAAAGTTTCCAAGCAACTCTTGTTTTTCTGATTTTTCAAAACAATATAATGAGTTTATTGTCTTTTCTTCAATGTCTCAAAGCTTTGAAATTATGACTGGGAGATTGTTATTTTCCTCTAAGACCGCATACTCGATCTATCTCTAGCTGTATGTAGGTAACTCTTTAACTCGACTTCCGGGAATTTTCAAACTTTTGGTTTATCTTAGAAAGTACATATTCGATTGAAGACTAACACTTTGATCGACAACTTTGGATCTTTTGATCTCCGTGTAAGAAATCTTCTTGGCTTGGATGAGGTAACGGATCATTGTATGAATGCCTCGAAAATGAATGTCACCTCGGGATCATAGTACGTAGCATTGAAAACTGGTGAAACAGGTTATCCTCGATTGCAAGTGAAACATCGCCTCCCGCTTCCTCAAAGAGTAGAAAAATCACTTTCATCAAATGGATAAGTTTGGTGATGAAGAAGAAACAAATCGATCGATAGAGCGGAGAAGGATTGTATTAAACAGACGGAATCGGAAAATCCCAAGACCTTTTGAGAGTACTCCACAAGTGACATCGATAAGATCAACCTCTTCAACGATCGAGTTTGTTTGTATGAAATGGAAGGTGCAACACCACATTTAAGGGTTTAACCATTGATCATCATACTAAGAGTAATCTCTCTCCTTCGTAAACATCGATTAAAAGCATGAGCCGTCCTAAGAAAGGCGTCGCCCGAGGTTTCAATGTACTCCGAGGATCTGCTACAAAATCTAAAACAACAAAATCGCGGGAAAGTAAAAACTCCCTATCATGTGACAAAAACATTTTCAGCAACCCGTTGGTTTGGAAATTGTACGGTCGGCTAATTCTAATACCATTCTTGTTTCGGGTTAGGCCTGATAGTTGAAAGCTTTTTCAAATGAATAAAGGCATAAATGATACGACTCCTAACTCGTCAAGGGCTAAGAAAACTAACGAACTCTAAAAATCACAAGGAATAGAAATCGACAGTGTCCACCTAGCTTTTACTGTAAGCTTTTTCAGACAATCGCACTACAATTTTCATTCAACTGTGTTTATTGGTTAACTCAATCACTATCGTTTTATTATTGAGCATCTTTTGAACATACGGAGCAAACTTTAGCATATGAATGAAGCATCCGCGAAACTAAGCTCAAAGTGAAGATTACGGAAGATTTCCATAAACTTTTGAAGCCAGATATCATCCTTTTCACGAATCTCTTTTGATGATGAGTCCTCCGATGGGTAAGCAAATTAGTTGGCTTTGTTGGCAACGGAAAGACGGCTCTTTGATAGGCTCTTTGTCTTTGTTTGCTCATGAACCAATGGAAGAGGTTGGATGTCCCCGGTGCTCGGAAATAGCCCAAGTATTCTTTTTGACACCGACACCTTTCCTTTTCCACCACCGGCGGTGGAATTGGGTCCATCGTATGAAACACCACTACGAGTTGTAATTGCCTTGGCTTCATTCCTTGGGTTTGGAATGAGATTGCATGTGTAAAAGAACTTGAACAGAAGGGTAGGTTGAAATGCCTAAATATCATCAAACTTGATGGCAAAAGGCTTTGTTAACAAACTTTGTCACATTACCATTGTTTTAGCAAACCTAGAAGTTATTTTGCACATTCTTTATAATACAGCATCGTTTGCTTTGGACGTATCTTATTAAAAACCTGTATTCAAAACACAATATGTTGGAGGTATGAAAGGTAAAACTTGATTGATTGGTGGTTGAATGGTTGTGTTTGGTATGGTGAAGATAGATAAACTTGATTTAGGTTGTTTTGGCGGTTTTGATTTAACGTATCCACCACGGTTTTGGTTGACGTTTAGAATTTTTCCGCTAGGTATCGGTTTTGATTGTTTTGGACATTCGGTTACATTGAAAACCCGTTGTCTCATTTGACTTGCCAAAATGGGGAAGGATGGTTTCCTTGGAGGAAAATTTCCAACTGCCGTGCGGTTTTTTGGAATTGCTTGTATGTTTTCAAGAAAAACGGAAAACGTTTCCACTTCAGATAAAGGACAAGGTTAAAATGGTGATTTGATCCACAAGTGACACAAACTATCCTCAACTGCTTTGACTGGTGCATGGAGTAGAAACTACTAAAGCTTTTCATTCATTTGATTCATCAATATTGGTTCATCCTTGATAGTCTCTTATCCTCGTTGAGAAGCGCTATCTGTTTCATATCGAAAGAATTATAAGAAGATGAAGAAATTAGAAAGAGGAGCATTCGTACTCTCATCCTGAATCGTTAGCACTACTTCTGGATAACGAACTTTTGACTTGCTCTTCAATAATCGCAAACCTTCTTGAGAGCATCTTGTCTAAGAAATTGCCACCTGCTCAGAATCTAAGGCCATCCTTGATCGTTTGAATCAAAAGAGTTGTCAAAAGTACGAGTTGGTGAATTCAGAAAAGCCATGGTTTGTAGACATTGACGAAGAAGTCCTCTTAAAAACGTTCCCATGCTTCAATAAAGGGCATCGTTTGGCTTCTTATAAAAATAATGATCACATCCGATGTATAAGTGGTTTTTTGAAGGTGGAAATATTGGTTTTTGAATTTTGAAACAAGCGTCCCAAGTGAGATTGATCTAGGAGGTTCCTTGTCTAACCAATCTCGGGCTTCACCGTCTAGAGAAAAAGGAAAAAACAAAAGCTTTATCGAAGTGTTCGGAACTTCTGGATGTCTAAACGTTGAAGTGACTTTGTTAAAAAATCGGAGGTGATTGTGGGGATCTTTGTCTACCCGAAACTTATTAGCTTTTGCACAAGATTGAATTAAAAGGTTGCTTATGCTCGAAAATGTTAGCATGCTCGTGGAACACGATAGCATCTTCAAACCCCACGATGGGTTGCGTGTAACATTTGGGCCATTGTTCGATTGTTTCGGCCATTGGAACAACGTTTTGTTCAACAATTGGATCTTCTAAATCAAAATTTTCAACAACCGGAAGAGTTTGTTGTTGACGACGTCTACGAGATTGCGAACGAGTGCGCATAAAAAAAACTAACAATTAAAAAGCAAAATTTTACACTAATTTTTTTTTTCTTTTTCAATGAATTTTAAAGGTTACACGAAAGAGACTTAAACCAAATAATCAACTACTTCACGGTAGCTCTCGAAAATTGCTTTTCAAGGTGAGCCGTACTTGGTAGAGACACAAAAGGTAAGTGTTAAATCTTTGATTACGATTTGGGAACAATTGCAAGTTCACCGGAAATTGAAATGATAATATCTCAATAGAAGATATTATTTGTTGGTGTTCGATTACCAACTTTGTTTATTTTATTTCTTTTTTAAAGGACAATTTTTTTGTTTTTGTTTTTGATTTTTCTATTATTTTATCTTTTACTTATACTAAAAAGAAAATGAAAATATTTTTTACTTTTTATATTTTTGATTTTTTTTTTTTTTTTTTTTATAAAAACAAGAATGAAACTTTCGAGGACGAAAGGATCTTCAAACCAAATCGACAAACAAAAACGTAGTAATCGTAGACACTAGTCCCCGGCAACGGCGCCAAAAACTGATTTGCAGTCTTACGTACCTATAAATATAGATACTCAAAATACTCACTTTAGGTACATTCCCCAAACTATACACCTTTAACTAAGTAAAGAGTATAAAACTTACAAAAATAATATAATATCATAATATCCTGTAAGTTTAACCTGCCAATATGATCACCCAGGGATCGTTATCCCAATGACCTAGAGAGATTGAGACCACGTTTTAAGTTCGTTGGTAAAACCCCTATTTGAATAAGCAAAGATATTTGATATCTGAAAGATATAAACTAAACCAATTATAACAAATATGAAACACAACAATAAAGCAATTAACAAAAATTTAACCCAAAAAATGTAAACTAAAATTTTTACTAAATTAGAGAAAGTATAGAAAATTATTTAAAAAATAAAGACCTAAATTGTATTTTCTTTATTCTAAAAGTTTAATTAAACTAATTAAAAAATCAACCCTAAATTCGAATTAATTAATTAACCTAATTAAAAACTTAACTAAGGACTAATGGAGCAAAACCTAAGAAACTAACGGGAAAAACTAACAAACTAACGGAGGGACTAACTGAAAAACAATTAAAATCGAAAAGTTACACTTTCTACCCTGAGAATCTATCCCGACAACAAACTAAGGCCCGAATTAAGGTGAAATTTGAAAAGTGCTTAAAATGAAAAACTCAAAGAAGCAAAGTTGTAGAGTAAACTAGGGGAAACAAAATTAATAAAAGCTACTTGGGCTGAAACTCACAAATACCCTCAAAGAGCTTATCTTTAAGCTGTTACCGAAATGAGGGCTTTTCCATGGTTTTAGAAAATTAACTATAGAAAACTCAAAACTATAGATCAAAATAAAAAAGGAAAGAAAATCTAAAGAGCTTAAGATAATGCTTAATCTATAAAATGAAAGAAAACTAATGCATACCCATACTTTTTTATGCTACTAGAAATTGATCATTAAGTAAGCAAACTCAGGAAATAAGCAAAGTAACACAATTTCCAAATGAGCTTAAAGGCTTATAAGGCTAAACTAAACTCTAAAACTTTAAGGACTTATAAAACTACTTATAATCTATCTGATTAAGCTAGAAAATCTATATCTATAAGCTAAATTAACAAATTTAAATCCTAAAATTTCTAAGTACTGTTTTTGGAGTTTTCAGGTTTTTATGACTTTTGACAGCTAAATTAAACTAAGTAAATAAGCTAGAAATTGCAAATAAAGACTTAAAATGTATTAAGCTCTATGAAAACTTAAATTCTACTGAATTTGATAAGCTAAATCCTAAAATTACTTATCTTGCAATTAAGCAAAACACGGCATGTACTAAACTTGGGTTATACTGCTAGTGTAAAAAATCATCAAGTACTTTCACTTGAAAGTACTGCTATGAGCAATTTAATCCTTTTAAAAAAAACTAAATAAGCAATGAAATAAGCTAGAAAATGAAAACTAAATCTAAATAAGCTGAAACTAAACTTAATTCTACTGAGATTAAAGCTAACAGTACTAACTTATGAAAGTACTGGTAGTGCAAAGGGTTAGCAGTACTAACTTAGGTTAGTACTGTTAGTGCAAATTTTGAGATTGCACTAAACCAAACACTACTTAACCATTTTGACAGAGTTGAGAAAAGCTTTTTAAGAGAAATTTAATGAACAAGTGCTGAATACCAGATAAAAACTAGCTTAAAACAAACTTAATAATCATGATTAAACAACTGAATAAGCTTTATCTAAGATCTAAACTATTTAAACTAATATTTTTGGATTTTATAAATTTTTTATGACAGAAATTGATAACTAAAGATCTATAACTACTTAAGCAAAAACAGATGAAAACACATAACTAAATAGCACTAGAAGAGATATTTAAACATTAACAAGCAAAGAGAATAAGCAAATAAACAATATTAAACATATAAGCTATAACTAAGCAATTTAAAACTGAAATTAGAGACTAATGAAAAGAGAAACTACTTTATCCTAAGCTAAACACAAGGAACAATAAGGCAGCTACAAGCGTCCTAGCTTAGTAAAAAACTAGATAAAAGTCCTTGGGATCTCTTTCCAGGTAAAGATCCCCCTTCCAAAAGTTTAGATACAATAAGAACCAAATGGAGATTAAAACAATTTAAGGTTTAGGTAAGGTTAATTCTGAATTCAAACAGCTCTATTTCAGCTTATAGACTGAAAGAGCTTAATAGGATCTTATTAAGACAATTTTAGCTTATTAAGAGAGCTTATGACTTAAGAAGAAAGCTTATAAAATGAGATTTAAAACACTAAAAACTGAATTTCCTTGATTAAAGAAGCTGATTACATTACTTGAAAAAGGAAAATTACATAAAATAAAAACACGAATTTAAGCTAAAAAAAATTACTAAAAACTACTAATAAAAAAATAAGACTAGTAATCCGTGTGTGTGAGAAGTGAGGTCTTTTTATAGTGCCCAGCTGAAGCTTCTAGGACCACTAGCCCTGCTTTTCAATCTTTTAATCCTGGCCAATCATTTCTTCAATCATTTGATCATCAATTGCGGCCGTTGGATTATTTTGTGGACACCTGAGGATTGCCGAGGCTAGGCAAATTCTTGATAGTGACGATTGTGTTTAGTTTTTGTGAGTGATTTATCACAAAATCCCACATAAACTTTGCATCATTCTTTGATTACTGGCCCTTTGAGCTGGCTAGGATAAGAATCCTCTTGATTAGACTAATAGACCCCTGGTTTGTGATGTAAGACCATCTTGAATTGACTTAATCAACACCTCTAATTTTTTATTTGCCCTTAGTTTACCCCATGGGAGTAAACTGGTGGAGACGAAGAATATAACGGGTTCCCGCACCAATTCTGTTAAACAGTCTAAAACAGTAGAAGATATGGAAGGATTGCACATTTGGCCCTTCTCTTATATCTTTCCCCTTTTTCAAGATATAAATAACCTTTCGAATTGCAAGATGGCCCATGCAGATGAAAATGTGGCCTAAGCTTTGGATCTTTGGCTTCGGCTTTGTACTCTTTTGATTCTCGTGTCCGTGTTTGCTCTCTTTTGACTGTTTTCTTGTGATTTTTGACTTATTCGTACCTGCACACACAAAACACAAATACAAGCATATTTTTGCCATTTTTGGTCTGTTTTGGGTTTTAATTGGGTTATTTATTAGTTTACAACAACAACGGATATGTGAATTACACAAATCAAGAAGTTGTGTAGTTGTGAAGCTTTGTGTTGTGAAGTCGTGCAAGTAGTAGAAGAAGTTGTGAAGTCGTGATAATTGGGTTCTAGCTAAAATAAACTCGACTTCTAGCTTAGGTCCAGAAATTGATATAATCGTCAAGTTTTGTACGGTTTTTCTCTGCCATAAATGGATATTGTTGACATAGTGAAGAAAACCATTCGCGTTAGTGCTCGAGGAGTGAGTAGTGGCGAAGCGGTGCTTTCGCAACCGAACCACTATAAAATCCTTGTGTTGTGGTTTGATCTTTCTAACTCATATCTCTTATTTCTTTATTTGTACTTACATATTATTTTAATTTCATATTGTGCAAGTATTGAATTCAAAAAAGTCGAACTCTAATTTTTATAAACAAACAAAACATTAAATTAAAAGCGGTAAAACTATTCAACCCCTTCTAGTTTTTTCCACAATTGGTCTATCAAGAGCAACGACAAACAAGATGTTTAAAATAAATTGTATTTTAAAAACTTAAATCGATCTATGGAAATGGAAAAATATTTAGAAGGCAATCTATGCAAAGACCACCACTAATTGAAAGTGATGGCTTTATTTATTGGAAAAATAGATTCGAAACTTAGTTGAAGTCAAAAGATTAGATCTATTGGCATGTAATATACCGATGGTGATTTTCTGCCTATTCAATATAATCCGAAAACTAAAAATGAATGAAAATCTGTTACCTTTTCATAAACAAAAACGATGATCATAAAAAGCAACTGGCTAGAAAATAATGAAAGAAAAAAGGGTAATTTATAATGCTTTAAAACCACGTAAAAAAATATTGAAATAATTTTATGTGACAAACCGCAAAAGAAATTTAGGAATCGTTTGTTAGATCCACCATCAAGGTAATAATCAAGTTCAAAGTAAACAAAATAGATTTCTTTCTACATATGAAACATTCTGATTCCGTAAGAGTAGATTCAATAGATAATGCCATGCTAAATTCATAACACTATATTCCTAAGTCTAAAAAACTTGATGAAAGTTTCTAAGAATTGTGTTAGGAAATTTCTTAGGGCATTACATCCTAAATGGCGCGTAAAAGTCACGGCGATTGAAGAATCAAAGAATATAACAACTCTATCACTTGACGAACTCATTGGAAATTTGAAGGTCTATGAAGAAGTTATTAAGAAAGATTCTAAAACCGTCAAAAGCAAAAGAGAACAAAGTACATCTATTGCCTTGAAAGCTAGAAAGGAATCTAGTGATGATGATAGCTCAACCTCTGATATTGAAGATGAAGAATACGCCATGGCCGTAAGAGACTTCAAGAAATTCTTCAAAAGACGAAGACGATTCGTAAGACAACCACATGAAGAAAGAAAATCATTCCAAAGAAATAAAGACGACAAAAATTGCAAAGGCGAAAGAAAATGCTTTAAGTGTGGAGATCCAAATCATCTCATCGGAGAATGTCCGAAACTATCAAAATATCAAAATCAAAAGGCGTTTGTTGGAAGATCTTGGAGTGATAGCGACGAAGATGAAGAGGAAAAGACAAAGGACGAAAAGTGTCTTATGGCTAAAGCTTCCAATGAGGTGTCCGAATCAAATGCAAAACATTTTCGGAAACAATAACTTCGGACCCATGAAACGATGGGGACCAAATGGCTAAATCATCATATCTTTTGAGGTTAATCATCTACAGGGCCGTCTCTAAATTTATGAAATTTTTAAAGGCCCTGAACGAAATTACATAATGAGGCCCTGCGATAAGAAACGTT
>BQNB010133907.1:0-18391 GCA_026074375.1 Tanacetum coccineum | reverse complement strand
ATGTTAGGAACCTTAGTGCTTATAAGAAACCTTTGATACTCATACGAGTAATCAATGCAACAAAAAAACTAACAAAACGCGCCTATATCCGAAAGAGCATATCCGAACAACCAATATACATTAAGACGTCGAATAGAAAAAATCAGGTATCCTTACTAACACAGTACGATGAAGGGATGCTAAGCTTAGACTTAGGAAATCCGAACAAACAACCGAGAAAACGAGCAACCTCTATAATAGTAATACTAGGTATTCGTAAATACTAGATAGAAGGGAAAACTTACTATCTATACAACTCAACTTAACATATTCTCCAATTAGAGTAAGAGAATAATTCTCTACCCATACCACCATCCTTATCATAAATACACATATATAAAAAAACATATTACACTACCACCTTACAACCAAACACAAATAAATGCAATCATGGTCACAAGTCTATGTGTGTGATGCCTTTATAATTATGTTGGCCACCATAATTATAAGTGCCTCCTTTCACACGTGTACTTACTTCTAAGATTAACCATTTCAATCATAATTCACATATAAGCACATATACCACATTGCACATCTTAAACCACTCCAACTTAACACATAAAGGACGCTCCATCAAATAACTACTTACTTATATCAAAATAAAATTGAAATGACATAAATGAACGAAAGTCTCGAAACAATTCCCAAAATACAAAATATCTAAAAGAAGTAATCAATAACAACATGACTAGGTAAAGGACGGGATAAACTCATGTTGGGCCTCACTTGGGTTTGACTTTGCCTCTGCAAGAATCACCCGACTCCGTGGGTCCAGTCCTATTACGCACATCCGACAAACGACCAACTATCCTATCTCCTTCGGTTCACAAGAGGCTCCTTATAACGATTAAGTCCAGTTAGGAAAACGGTTCCCCAATGAGACTTCTTACAAGTAGGGGGAAACATAGCTAAAATACTAAGAAAGTAATACATGTCATATCAGATAATGGTAGGCAAAATAACTAAAATGACAACTTAGCAAAATACAAGATATATAAGCTATGCAAAAATAGAGGGGAAGCATAGTAACTATAGCATTAAACACTTAAGCCCTAAATGCATCAACATAAAGGACCCCTAGGTTATAGTCTAGGCTCAACCACCTACTTCTCTATAACCATTGGCTCTGATACTAATCTGTCACACCCCGCCTAGGCAGAAACACGAGGCGTAACATCATGGATATCATCACAACACAATGGTGTCAACAATAGAGAGAACTAAATGAAATAGATAAATAAATGAGACACAATGTGTCATGACAATATCTAACACAAGATAAAGGAGTCTTGCATTACGATAGCAAAGTCATACCATAAGGAAACATAATCTAAAAGTCTAAACATCCAATAAATAATCAAATAGCCAACAATTCAAATGCCAAAAAAATAAATAATCTAGGAGTTAGACTATGCATGCAATGCCTATGGTCTCACTAGCCACTCCTCCTAACTTCCTTATCCTCAAGAAGATTACCTGAAAATGATGCTTAAAACGTCAACATAATGTTGGTGAGAGTCATAGGTTTAAGACACGATAATCAAATCCAACTGTAAATTACTGTGATAATAAAGAAAACATTGCATGACAATAAATAAACTATCATACATGTTAACATGCAAATCCAATCAATCACACAAATACCCAGCAAACGACCACAAGACGTATCATATCGTACCAAGGTCCTTGTGGTCACCCCCTTAGCCCATGCCATGGATACTTCCAAAGTAACCTTCATGCTCGCTAGCCCACAGTACCATCCACTAAACAGGCCATGGATACCCTCAGGTGATCCCCCTGACTTAGTTTGCAATTCTTAATATCACATCACAAAACATGTAGCACACAACATACAATAGTCATGTATAGTCCATGAATCTTTAACAACACATTATCACAGTAATCAAAACATTTCCAAACACTTTGCATCATTTACACCCCAATAAATCATAAGCAGCTTCCAAACAATATCAACACAAGCTACACAATACAAACACAAACGTGTTACACACGACCAAGCTAAAAGCTCAAGTCCATGTAACACTCATATGATGGATGTCTAAGGGTTTGATTAACCATCATGGGTCACCCCGACACCATGCCCAACCTTAACCATCTTGTTAACACATTATACTAGTTAACTACAATTTATCTAAAAATGCATAATTTTAGCGTGTCTTAACCAACTTAAAAACCATACTTGCTGACCTTTATAAATTATACCAAAAATCATCTAAGCTCCTTTATGTGTTTATTAAATACCTTGTGATTCCCAAGTACTCATTACATGAGTAACTATCCCAAATAAAATCAAACTTCTAAACAGTCCCAATTCGGACCTGCACGCGCACTAAAAAGTTTGGACTTAATAGTCATACTTAGACAACTATTCAAGGGCTAATCTTCTGGATATTGTTAATAGACATGTAGAACTTAACTTCTAATTTTTACGGATTATCCATAGAAATATGAAAACTTGACTACTGTAGAGGGGCCTAAGCCTAATTTAATTTGTATGTTGGTTTTTCCTCACAACAGGACTAATTCTGACCGTTTTACTGATCTGACAACTTTTAGTGCAACCAACATTTGAATGACTTCCCGACCATAAAAACTTTTGAGGCCAGATTTTCTAGAAAGTAGACTCTTTTGGCTTATTCATAGGCTCAAGAAACATATCAATACACACTTTTATAATCTAGATAACAGTCGTTGAACACGACCTAAAATTCTGCTTAACCCTAAATCCAGTTTTAACGTAAATCTAACCAAACCACAAGCATGCATACGCTATAATTCAATCACTAAGCATACTAAATCATAATATATTTAGAAAAAATTGTATTTAATTAAAACCCTAGATCCATCATAATTAGGGTTACATGAATACATTAATTAACTAGGATTTAACACACTTACCTTGATTACTAGGTCCTAACATCAATTCTTGGCTAGCTCTTGATCAAGATTCTTGGTTCCTTGTTCTTAGGGATGGGAAATTGTCACAAAGGGTTTTAGGGGCTGCATTATGTCGTTATGGGGGCTTAGTGTGGGATAATGGACTAAAATTTTAGTGTTTAAGGCTTATACTTAAGGCCTAAACTCGTCCCTAGCCACAACACAAACTTGTTTTTTAGATAATTTAGTCCATTTTTGGTAACCCAAGAGCCGATTCGACTCTTACATGCCTATTTATATATATATATATATATATATATATATATATATATATATATATATATATTATTTATATATATATATATATATATAGTTTATATTTTATATTTATAATTTATTAATTATAATTTTTATTACATTACCTTAAGTTTTTATAAAAACTAAAGCTAGTTTTGATTAAACCTTTTTACTTAAAACGCTAGTTAGTTAATAAATTTCTAAATATAACTTACATTTCACCAAAGCCACTTTTTATTTTAGAAAGTTTTATACAAAAACTTCTTTATTTCTCTCACATGCTTCTTTCCCAATATATTCGCTTCTTATAAACGTTAAAACTCTAAAAATCAAGAATTGACGTAGCAATGCATGCTACATGTCTTTTCATTTCATTTATCACCACATGTGAACAAATGGATAATACTTATCACCAAACTTCATATGAACTCAAAAAAGATTATTCATTTACCTCTAAAATGACATCATGCACCTAAGTAACCCACTTCAACATACATATAGAACACATAGCACGCAAGAAACATACAAAATGGATACTTAGCCATTTCTAAAGGTATAAACTAACCTGCTCAAATCACGGTTGTCACAAGGGTTTTCTTTTTTTTCAAAAACAAAACTCTAGCTCAAACCTATAGTTAAGGGAATCGCCGCTGAGATGCTCAGTTGAGCACTTTTTTCGTTGTGAATTCCTCATTCTCTAGCTAGAAAGCTAAGCTAACTAAGCAAGCAAGCCTATATCGCGCTGCAACCTAAGAAGCAATTTGTACGCGCACAAGCTCCACACCGCTCACCCTTGTGCCTTAAACTGCTACTTCAGAGCCATAATTTTATTTCTGGAAGTCCATAGAAAAATTATTGCTAATTGCCCGAAGTGAGAAGCGACCACCGATTATCCCATGTTGCCATTAGGAAACGGTTTTACAAAGTTGATAAATCATGAGCGACAATTTCATGTCTTAGCCTATATGTGAAGAACCGCGCTGAGCTCTCTCCCTATGTGAAAAGAGTGTGACTCTTTAAAATCAAACCATTTGATTCAATTCATGAATTAGCCCACTATGAGTCTACTACACCGCATTTAAAAAAAATAGATATATAGTTATTCAAATATAATATAGTATATCATTCGTGTTTCTGTTACAACAGAGAATTACACTATAACTTTAGGACCTGGCCTGTAATAGGTGGTGTAAATGTCCTTATTTATTATGGGGGTGGGGGCGGGACACTGCGAGGTGGGTAGTTTATCTGGGGATCAATAAGTGGAATGGAAGTCATAAAAAAGATAGTTAGTATGCTAGAGAGGATTCTGAAGTCTTCTTTAGACTGATGTAATGGCCCTTTAGTCAATCCTAAGGAATAGAGTATACACCAAACTCACTAAATTTCACCCAAATGCATACAGTTGATTCCACAGGTACCATGGGCATGCCTGTTGGGGCTTTGAAAAACTTATTGCCATACCCAGTCGTCCTAACGCTACTGTCAAACCTACTGTAGTTGTCGTTATTACCACTGGCCAGGTAGTTGTTCTAATTCGCTAGTCTTCCTAACCAAAGACATCAAAGTTGTTTTAGTTACTGCAACAACCTTCATTACAAGAGTTTTCGCTTTGAAAGTGAGGCATATCAGTGGTTTACATCTTACTATAAGTTCTTTCTAATAAAGCAAAGTCTTTTACATCGCCGTCTGCTCCACTTTTGTTGCCTGCTTGCTTGCTTACCAAGCCATCTTGGAAAGCTCCTCTATTTCGATTATGATTCACCTGCTTTTTGGCTAGCTTCTTTATGGTAAGCGCTAACCTTCTTTCATCCATCCACGAGGCTGTAAAAAGAGAGAAAGGGGCGGCTATGGAAGATATGGCCAAAGAAGGTGATAGCCATGTAGTTTTGTGCATGGTTCATCCTTCCAGTATCTTCTAAGGGAAGGTACTACGACCTAGAAGAAATATTGAAAAAAGGCGGGCCAACCGACCGACCGAGTTGGGCTGGGCATCTGATGCGATCGTCATTAAACTTCAACAAGAAGTTTTACAACTCCCAAGGCATAGCACCTAATCATTGTAGTAGTAGTATATGCAAGACTCAGGGGGTTGTTATCGTTCACTCGAGGAATAGGTTGGGAAGGCTTGATCACGGTCTAACATAATTCTAAGGGTTGAGGGAAGATTATTTTTGTATTTTTGTTTTTTATGGAAAGCAAATAAATCATATAATTGGAGAGGTTTGGTTTTGGTTTTAGCTAATAAACTAAATATAGTCTAAACTAGTGGTGATAACAATAAGATAAAAGACTGTGTTTATTTAATCCAGGTATTTACTCCCTTAGAGTGCTTCTTCTAGTGTTGTTGCTTGTCACTCTTGTGATTGATTGTGTATTATTTCCTAAGTCATGAGATTACACAACTCGCCGTCTACTTTGATATTCCGTTTAGAGCAACGCACTTGTAAAAAAAGGGGGGGGGGTAGGTTATTTTTTTTTGTTTTTTTTAGTATTGAAGACTATTACAAGGCCCCTAAGAGTACACTAAGTGCATGTGAAATATATTAAAAGTGGATCAACCATATTAGGGGGCAAGGTAGTATGAAGACTGTTACCCGATGGTATCCTTTCTACACAATCATGTTTCCCTAGACATATCAACAGCGATTATTAGACAAAGTTGCGTTTTCTAAGGCCTAACATTGCACTTCCATCACAAGAAGCAAACCACTAAGATCTACATTTCTAGGTTTCATACCATCGTAATAATAAAGCACCATAGGAGGTTTAGCTAGCATGTTAATAAGGCAAGACATAAATGAATCAAACACCCACATAGACATATGATGATTAAATAACCTTACATTGATTAAAACATGAGTAGGGGAAGTACAATAGGGTATTTTTTTAGGCCCTATATTCGTTTCCTAAACGAGCTGCCTAAGGAACTAGGGTTGTACATCTTTTTATTCTAAAGTTACACACTCAAAACCCTAAATTTGGGTTTTGTTTATACTAGGAAAAACGTTGTTAGGGGGATGGCGTCGCGTTTTTTAATCTGGTTGACGCCGTCATTGAAAAAAATATTCTAGATAATGGGATGGGTGTGTGCTTGACGGCCTGTCGTCTTGGATTCTAGTGCCACCGTCTTGATCATGTTGTGACGGATGACAAACATTGTATTTGTGACGCGTCTCCAGCCCACTGTAGGAAATTTTGAGCATATTGGTGTAAGGTTTCGTAGGTCTTGTCCGTTTCTTCTTCCAAATGGAGCACAAGTTCACGTTGTATCTTCCTCCAAATGCAAATTACCTGAAAAGGGAACGATTACAGTACCTATTTTGGGCATAACACACGATTTAGGAGGGTAAAACGACCCGAATAAAGTAGTAATAAATTGACACCCTCATCAAATACCCCTACCACTTGGGATGTGTTGTCCTCAAGCAAGGGGTTTTGTTATGTGATTTAGACACATATCAAAATCCCATACTCACGTTATTGCCGTTTCTCAGCAAATGTAATAAATACACGCTTAAAACTAAAAAATTTAACCCCCTTAGACTAATTAACCTTAATAAGTAACTAGTGTTCATCTAATGGGGTTAAGTAAATCTCCAGTTTTGAACACACCACGTTTTAATATATTTATATATATATATATTTTATATATATATAGATATCTTGTTATATAATTTTTATAATATTTTCACAAGTGACTCTTGTTAACTTACATTATTTAATCATAACTTTTAGGATCACGAAACAAGAAACACTTATAATTAGTGTCCAAAAGGATAAATTCATCGTCCTCGATTTTCCACCCGCCCCAAACCAAGCTTAAAAACGAAATCATTGTCAAATACAAGTTAAGATGCTAACACTACTCATAATGCTAATTGGTTACGCAAAGCTACTTGCGCCTCCCTTATTCCTAAATCTCTAAGAATTTTATTTATTTTTTGGCGTCGAATTTAAGTCTTTATTCATATAAAGTAACCTGGTTTAGACCTATAATTAGTTGAATTATTTCTAAATGAGTCGAATCATGGTGAGGTTTAAGGTCCACATTAAGGTTCTAATTTAGCATGATTTAGGGGTTATCTTTTTTTTAATCCGAAACAAATAACTACGATGTCCCAGAGTTGGAGCTTTATTTAGATAACCCAGAGTCAAAATTTGGCTTTATTATTATATTATTGAAACATTATTACACCTCCTGGTCCTTTTAAAAAAAAGCTACGATCGGTTACGCGAGTCATTCCGGACATGGTCAGGAGTCTTTATTTTTGACAGGGAGATCCTCGTCCTTTTTGAAAAACTGTCACATCGTAGTGAGGACATGATCCAGTAAACTTTTATCTCTTCTTAAATTATTTTTTCATTTACTATGAGCCTTCTTTTGGAGACTGCAACCTCGGCAGCGAAACCCGACCAGCGACAGTTTATAAACTTTATCAGCCAACAATTCTTATTAGATTATATTATTATTATTTCCTCCACTTTTAACGACTGTCACCATTGATGCGAAGCCGACCATGATCCAAGAAGGTCTATTTTCAGGCTTCCGGTTTATTACTATTATTTATTATTAATTATTAGCCAAATTTCAAGTCCTGTGGTCTTTTTAAGCTACCTTGACACGGTTTGTGAGCGTCAAGAATCGGTAGGCTATTTTCCACAACACTAACAACTCGAAGTGTACCTTACTTTCTCCAGACAGGAATCTCATCGAAGGGATCTAAATTAAGAATCGCATAAAAAAAAACTAAGCAACTTATTTATATTTAACAATAATTTAAAGTTTATTAATGGTGGGACAAAAAGCACAATTAACTCTATGAGTCTAATAAGATCAAACTACTACCACGTTAACATTTAACTTGTTAAAAGCTATTCATTTTTTGTTCTTTCCAAATTAAAATCCTTAATAATGATCCGATGCGATATGCTTAGTCATAATAAAAACAAACTTTGCATATTTAAAGTCTATATGAAAACTTGCAAACTCTTGGCGCTTTTACGTAGAAATTCGCGTTTTAAAGGCTTCTTGTTTTAAAGATAACAAAACGCTTAAATTTATATATGGTTAAGGGGAAAGCTACTGAGCGCAAACATGCTCAATCAAGTCAAAATTTATTCTCAAAATGACAAAAATGCGTCGTCAATACAATATTTTATTTTTTTGAGTTTTTTTAAATTTTTGGCCTAAAAATCACATATTTTGGTTTTTTGGTGGTGAATGGGGTTACATGAGGAACAAGGCAAATGCAAGTAGATCAATCGATAAATTACCCCCATAGCTAGAACTAAACATTTTCCTCATGTAAGACTGCCACCCCATAACTAAAACCAATGCTTATCCTAATATATTGGGGTCTCTGTCGGGTAAATCTAAAGAGTTATTAATTATGCTAATAGATTAAACGTTAGTATTACGATCTAGGATTCGGATATTCCCATATATTTTGCATGCTAAGGATGAGATTGAGTGAACGATGGAACAAAACTGAGCTAAGAGAGTCTCCATCATCAGGGGCAATCCTAGAATTACAACACAAACCACAAGACACGAGAAAGAAGAGGCGAGCTCCTACGGCACACTTATTATAAATATTTATACTAATATACTACTACTAGGGATAAGCATGGGTTGCCACCCACAAAGCGCTTGTTTTTGTGCGAGTCTCTAGCTTGACTCTCCCCATATCATCGTGATATTAGGGACGAAACATGTGGAAGAGCAAATCTCAATCAGACTTTCATTCAAAAATGTTTTAGTTAAAACTTGAAGCACATGAAAGTTTCACTGTCTGATTGAGATGCCACCGTTCTAAGAAGAAAAATGAAAAAGCGGAGATGTAGGGGTCAAAAATAGTATCATCACTCACGGACAGTGAGAGAAGAACGAGAAGAATCAATAGAATAAGTAAAGATATGATAAAGCTTCGGATAACCAATTGTGAGGAAAGATAATGGCGATCCTCAAAGGATAATCTCACATATGTCGGAGAAATAATTTTCTCATGAATCCCGAGGTCGAAAACTGACAATACTCTTCAAATCATCATTATCAAGTTCATCCTCTAAGCTTCTTGGGTTATGATTTAAAAATTCCTCAGAAGGAAGATTATGGGTAGTATCATTATTAAGCAAACATTCAAGATAGACTTATGTTCCTTCCGTATATGATAAACCGTCCTCAATATCCGAGAAGAACACATCTAATTAATTCTAGAAAAGCATCTATCTCTGCTTGTATAGCCTACTGGGTCGAATCATATCTATTAGGGATCGGAAAGATGGATGTGACAATGCAAAGAGGCTCATCAAAGTTAGAAACATAAGAGTCCTTGTTCTCAATGTCATCTAACACCTCATTAGAAAGAGGATTTACGTCACTAGAGATGTACTCGTCATCAAATTCAAAAAGAGGATTCAAATAAATTTTAAAATTTTCCTTCGGAACATCCTCCTCAGGAAGTGACTCGTCATCACTAGAGGTAAAATCATCATTAGAATCGAAGAGAGGATTAGAGAAAGTCACGAGATTATCACAAAAAGGCAAATCACATTCACTATCACTGTCGAACGTATCCTCGGACTCACTTAGGATTGGAACAAGGTCCTCAACACTAGACTTAATTACTTTGTCCGATTCCTTTTTAGGAATAGTGCTAAGCTCCTCATTCCCTATGATGAGAGAGTCCTTGGAATCCTCAATTCGTAAGACGGGTATGATTGCAATAGACGGAGGAATTTAAGAAGTAATTTCATTCAAAGGAATAGTACTCTCCTCGTCATCATCATCATAAATAGAATTGAAACATCGCGAAGGCTCGACAGTATAAGTACTAACATTAGCCGCCTGCTCTTGTTGCCGAAGCTCTTTCTCCTTTTTCTACATTTCAATACTCATTTTATTGAAATTATCCTTTAGCATAATCAATACTTAATTTCACCATTCACTTCTATAATGAAATATCTCTATTCTCTTATTAGATAATCTTCATTTGAATTTGATTATTCTACTTCGCATTTCCTCTAAATACTTACTGCTTTTGAAACTCATACTTGGATACTCATTTCCTGAGGAGGTTTGATGACGATGGGATATGCGAGGGTCGGTCAAAACAGATATTTAGTCTTTATAGAAAGATTAGGTCATATAAGTTTGATTACTCGGGGTTGAACACTGAAAATTCTCATGAGGACCCCCACAATTTTCACAAAAAAGATATTGTTGTGGAAAACTCGGTGAATTTTATGGATAATAATTATCACCAAAGTTTTGATTGTAGCTTGGTTCCTGCTCATAGACAAGCGGTAACCGTAGCGGACAATCATAACCGTAGTGAGAATCGTTCCCACATAACTCACACGAGTATGTCTGGGGCTGTGGAAGATGGGTGAAAACGTTTGGAGGATCATTAAAAGAGTTCGGATTAGGAGCATCAATGGATGAATTTCCATCTCTTAAAGCGCAACAAAACAAAAACATCCTGAAGATTTTATCCGCCACCACTCTGCAATTTACCAGTTGACAACGTTCACATCTTTCTAACGGGTGGGGGAAAAAATCTCCTCTCCCAAAACAACGAAATTGGTTCATACGAAGATGTTCTGGGACTGTAAAGGTGGTGTATGAAAAATGGGTGTTTCATCATTTGAAATGGGATAGGGTTTACGGACAAAACTCGTCTCCAAAAATCACGTTGGTGACTTATTGCGACAAATTTCCACTGTTTTTAATACGGACCTACACGCACGAGCACCTTCGTAAACCAAGGGACAGGTGAAAGAATTATCTGTTAGGGGGAGGGGTAGAGAGATAAGAAGAATTAAACCGAAATAAGGTGGATAGAGAAGAATATTTATAGATTTTTAAAATAATGCATTAGGAAAAGAAATTAAAGAAAGAAAAATATTTTTGGTAATCGATAGTCAAAGGTGCACGATAACTCTCTAGAAAATGCACAAAGAAGCGAAAGAGCGGGTAATCTTGAAGTGTTTTAAAAAATTCTCCTTTAGGTCAAAGTTGTAGATCGTCCCTCCTTATACCTCTCTTATAGTTTGTTAATCTAAAGGTGAGCCGATTTAACAATTGACAACACGGTTATTTTCAATATTAAAATAAAAGAAAATAAAAATAGAAGTATAAAATATTTTTGTATTTTTATATAAAATAAAACGAAAACTTTCACGGGGAAGGATATTCAAGGCCTCGAAACACGACTAATCCGTAAAAATCGCTACACCTCTCACCGCAGCGGAGCCATTTTGATATTCGATGTAGGATAGTACAAACAAGTAACATCATAATATATTATCATTATATAATATTTATTTATACTATTATGTATCATATATATATATATTATATTATATATATATATCATCTATATAATTTATAATATATATATATTTTACACACACACACACAGCATAAGCAGAGTATCAATACATATTTTCTTAGGGAAAGAATAATATGTTAATCACACGGGTATCGTTTCTCCTCGGTGAGAGATGATGGAAATTTAGTTCATATATGTAAATCGAGCTTGATTGTCATTTAAGTTTTGGATTTGATTTCTATAACATTATAACGCAAGTGAAAAACATTATAAATGCCGTAACCTATAAATTAAGGCAATTTATATTTTTAACGATATTTTAAAAATAGTTAAAAGCAATTAAACAAAATAACTAATTAACCTAATCAGCACCAATAAAATCTAAAATCTTCAAAATTGCAAATTTCTTAAACTAAAATGTATAAAAGTTATTTTTTTGGGATTTTTTAAACTATTTTTTAAATCAATATTACTAAAATTAAATTAAAAATACTAAAACTTAATCCTAAAAATTTATTATTAATTTATAAAAATTCTAAATCGATTCCCTGAGGTTTATAAAGAAAACGAAACAAAAGCTATAACCATAATGCTGTGATAATTGTATACTAAATAAGCCTAAAAGCTAAACTGAGTTTATTAATTAAATGTAACAAAGATATAAATGAAAAAGACCCCAGAGCAGTTGGTTAAGGTGTGTGTGTGTTGAGGGGGAGGTCACAGGCTCGAGTCCCGTGACCTACATTTTTTTGCAAAACATTTTTATTTTTCATTTTCCTTTTGAAAAAGCTATAAAATAAGCAAAACTAAGAAACTTTAATAAATAAACTTTTTGACAAAACTTAAAAATAAGCTAGAAAAAGCTATTCTAAAACTGACAGTTTAGACATATTAAGACTTAACTTATTTGGGAACTGTTTGGCTTTTAAGTGACTCAAAAAGCAAAAAGAAAACTAAATAAGCTAAAACAGACTTATATTTAAACCTAGTAAGCACTTATGACCATAAATAAGCAGATAAAATAAGCTAAAAATATACTAAAAGGTAATAAGACAAATTGACTCAAAAAGAACTAAAGATGATTTTTAACAAACTGAAAGCTAAAATTAAGGCTAAATAAGCTAAGAGTAAAGACTTCAAAAACTTAAAACAGATCTAGAATGACACTTGAAGAACAAAAATAAGCTAGAATTAAGAACAAAAGCTAAAGAAATAAGCTAGATAAGGATTATGCATATGACAAACTACACTAGCTTTGATTTTGGCTTTTTGAGATGAATGACAGATTTCAACTTAATTTTAAGACTCAATAAGCAAAATTAAAAGGCAAAGAGCTTAAAACAGATTAAGACCTTGACTTAATGAGCAAATCTAAACTAGAATTGAGCTTAATAAAACACTAAATAAGCTAAAAATTCAAATTAAAACAGACTGCATACTTGACTCTTTTTTAGCTAACTTACTCTAATAGGCAATCTTATGAACTAAAGACTCAAAACAGACTAATAATGATGCTCAAGGAACTAAATAAGACCACAAAAACCATACTTAAAAAAGAATAACAAAAATAAGCAGATTAAAACAACTTATAACTAGCAGATTTAAGATTTTACTAAAACAACTTTACTATCTAGACTAAACATATTCTCTAACTTACTAAAAACAAACCTTAAGATCTTAATCAAGTTATGAAAAACTATCCTGATCTAACCATAAAAATAACTAGCAGTCTTAAATAATGTTAAGGACTGCTTGTCCAAAACTTCCTTTAAAAACCTTAGAAATCAATTTTTTAATAAGACATTATTATTAATAAGCTCTAGGAATAAGCTAATCTAATAAGTGGTTATTAACTGCTTATTCAAAACAGTTTTAACTGAAAACTTAAAAACTAAATCCATATTCTTCTAGCTATGACTTAAACTCATTAAGCTATAATAAGACAGTTAAGTACAATTAAACATGACTAAGCTGAAATATGGCAGATGATAAGCTAAATAATACTTAGCTTAAGAAAAGAGTCAAAAGTAAACGTACCTTGTGTCCTTTGCTTAAACAAAGACTTATTTGCTATTAAGAGCTTATCTACAAAGCCCCTGCTATTAAAAACAAGCTGGTAAAACCCATAAGCCCATCCATTTCTGGCTTATCATCCAAAATAGCTTAAACTGACTTTTTGAGTGATTTAAGGTGAAAGGCTCATTCAGTTAAGCTTTAAAAAGCTTAATTGAATTAGAGCTAGCTTAAAGAGTAAAGGAGAGCTTATTGAACTTATTTGATTACTTCTAAACACATTTTACGCAAAATTTGCATAAACTAACTTGAATTTAACCACAAATTTTAAATGAAACTGAATTTTATTAATCTTAAAAGAGGTTACAAGCTTTTACAAAATAAAGTGCATTAAAGAAAAGTTAAATTAGCATGTAAATAAGCTAAAAAATACAATACGCCTACTTTCTATTTCTAGCTCAGATTCATGTGTGTATTCCTATGGGTATTTATAGGTGGGAAGTTGAAGCTTCTAGCGTTCTTGAGGGCCGTCCCCCCTACTTCAATCCTGCCTTGATCAAAAATCTATCTTCACATCTGGAGAATTCTTATTTTCAAACAAAGATGAACTAGAGAGAGAAAGTAGAGAGAGAAAGTAAAAATGGAAAAATATGGGTGTTGATTGAACTATGTGGGAAATACAAGTGAACCAACTACCCTATCCATGTGTGGAGAGGGGTATTTTATACTTACATAAGGTGGGACGTGGGCCTTGGTTACAAGGGGCTTTCATGGACTTGGACTAGTTACCTATGTAAGTTTCCAAATATTACTTGACGAGGTATCTAAAGATATCTTGAAGTGACGAGGGACTTTTATAGGAATTTTGATATTCCTACAATCTTCTCCTAATGGGAGGTCACTACATGTTCAAAATACTAAAAAACCTATACATACTATGAAGTCTTCATTTTTTGCTCGCATGACTTTCTTTTTTTTCTTATCTTGTTGAACATGATGTAGTGATATTTGACTTTAGGCTTGAGCTTTTCCTTATCTTGACTTGTATGTGATATGTGATCTTAAACACCTTGAGATCATACCCAAGCATAATCTCGTTTCGTCATCTTGTTAACTTTGCCATATAGTGAACTTGTGATTGTTTGGACCGACATGTCATACCTTACTTGATTTGTTGTCTTGAAAGCTTAAATGTTGCATCTTTCTTGAAATTCTTAACTTTAACACTTCGTCACTTCGGAAGACGTCGGTATCAGTGTGACGGAAACTCTCTTTGATATTTTTGATCTTTAATACATAGTCATTCAAGAAAGACGTTCGGTATTAGTGTAGTGGATGTTCTTGAAACATGTACTTAGCTTTCATAATGTCTTTATGTTTGGTTATCGGTCGGGTATGAGGCTGTGGCTTGGGTCTTGTGAGCCAGCTGGAATCAGGAACTCACCACCATCTTTAATTAGCTGCATAACAACAGTTAGCAATAAAGCAGGGGGTATGAATATGGCTTTTGTCATTCGTCCAGGTTTGGTTGAGAAACATCGGATCCGTGAGGACTACGCCTGTGATCGATAGATTCAATTTAAGAAGATTTCTTGAAGGGATTTCCAGCTGTAGTATTGAATCTTTCTAACACATAAGTATTAGATTCATCGTACTCAGCATGTTCTCATTATCGGAATGTCTCAAAGCAGACAGCACGATAAGAGTGAACCAGTGAGTTACTATCTCACCGATTGAATAGAAAGATTGATTTGAAAGCAATCGGTGTATCACTTACAAATTGTTTTTTTGTGAAACACCGAGATGTGTTTATCATTTCAAAAAATTCACTAACAAACCATTGATCCATTTCTGGACAAGTTGATTCTTATAGAATCGCACCATCGTTTCTTTCCAGTTGTCACAAGTTTGATTCATAAAGAATCGCACAAGTTACCTACCATGAGCTTGTTTGATGTTGACTCAAGCAGGATTTCCATCTTCATTGTGAATGAATTCACTCTGATGTTCTGGCAAAATCACAAGGATAGTGCGAAGGACTCTTAAGATGTATCTTGTAATTCACATTGTGTGACTTAGCAAGAATAATTTGACAAGTGTCCTAATGAGATTTATGGATGATCTCTTTTGGCTCTAGACTCAATAGTGCATTTTGATTTTAGTGATCGGAGGCTGGAGCTGAGTGCCACCTTTTCAATATCAACTAACTCGGAGTGAGAAAGTCAATAGAAATGAGTGTATCTCCGTGAGTTTTGAAACAAAGTCTTTCTGACTTTGAGTAGCTGGGAGGGGGTTGTGCATATCGATCCACTGGGTTCAGACTGTCTTCAATGGTCGACACACCTGAGTGTTTCTGACAGCATATGTATTGACCTGGTTTCTGCCTAAGTGTATGGAGGGCTTCTTTCTTTTCACCCTTTATCCTTACATTTCTTTTTCATTCTTCAACCCCTTCAATGCTTACCGAGACTTCATAACTAACACATTGTTGGGTTTATTCCAGTGCTAGCTCTATCTCAATCGGCATTATTCATGATTCTCACTTTTTCTCCTTTTGAATCATACCTAGGGACTTCTACACTATCTAGTGGATATCCTTGGGTAGATCCTCCGGTTCTGGCTGGTCATGGGATCTGAAAACCTAAGCCCTAACGCCTTATAAACTTCATAAATTTTAAGAACATGGGTCGGTCTTTTTGGATATTTCATCGATACTTTCCAAAAACATTGAAAACTTCAATCAAAGTGTTTGATTTATAATATCAAAAGATTTACACTTGAGAGTTTTTCATTATCACTAAAAATGCTCCCCCTTAACATGTGCAACGTTAATCGTAGTACATGTAGGTTTTGAAGTGCATTGAAGTCCATTTTCAATTCTGATCACTTCTGTCAGTATTCATTAAGTCCAGGTTAATCACATTTTCTCCCCTTATCTAAAATGTTAATCCCTTGATATTTTCGATATCAATTGATTAAACGTTCGGGGACAAAATGATATATTCTAGCAGAATGGAACATATTATTGCTCCCTAAACGTTGTGGGTTTATAAGACAGTGCTAAGACAATAAATTTGAATATCTTTTGGAATTTATAAGAAATTCTTGAAAACATTTTGTACTCGAGCACTCCTTATTATCAATTAAGTTGCACTGATATATCACCAGATTATTATATCGAGGTTTGTCCTTGGATGATGAGAACATCATATGATAGGAATCAATATATGGTTCTTTTGACGCAGCCGTTAGTAGGTTTTGGTCCTCCTTATCGATCAATTTTCCACCACGAAACTTTTCCAAATTCATTACCTACTTTCTTTCAAGAGGTCGTTTAATCTTGATCTTTCTCTGTCCAAGCACTCTTCAGCGTTGCTTTAACTTTCATTTCACAAGTTTATGAAAGTTTTGATCAAACTTTGAGGATAGAACTGATTCAGATTTAATATGTAACTTGAGCTTGTGAGGTTGGTGATGTCTGGTGTTGTTGTAGTCTTAGCTTCACATAAACCAGCAATCCTTATCCTTGAGTAGATTAGAACATTCTTTTAAGCCGCATCCATAGCAGCTCTTATGTATAATCCCAGATATACAAATACAAGTTAACCCTTTCAGAATTTGTTACAGCAACTCCAAAGGTAATAAGTCCCGAGATGAGCGCATTTTCTTTTCAGGGATAGTCATGATATACATTGTAACACCAAAAGTCAACTAAGTCAGGATATCACATTATTCCATTTAAGTAGTCGAAATGAACACCTAAGTCAATAAGGTCCCAAATGTGACATTTCTTCTAGCAGGATATGACTATTTAAGGAATCATCATACCTATGGTGCGTACCTCTTTTTATCAAAAATATTTCTATTATTTTAAGAAACTTAGGGTATTTGACCGTTAGGAATGCATTTATTGAATCAGCAGAACTTTTCTCACATATTTTAAATAATTATACTCAAACACTTCCCCCTGGGGACCTCAAATGATGGCATTATGGCTAATGAGGAGAAGTCTCTTCCTCATTGTGATGAATAGTTGCACCGAAAGTTTCAACACAGCCATAAAATCAAAAGAAGCTAACCTAAAGACAAAAGTAAGCTACCTCAAAAGAAGGCCAAGGACACTATCAAGTATACATCTACTCCTTCCCCCTTGCTGGTTTCGACACGTCGGAATCAGCAAAACCTTATACGCATACATATTCGAGATTGTGTTTGAAGAATTAATAAGCTTGAATCTATTCTATGAGAATTAACTTCAAGTCATTTAAAACTATGAAAGTATTTCCAAGCATTCCTAAGTCTTTTACAAACTATGAGGTGTTGGCAATATTGATCGTCTGTAGTTTAAAGCCTGACTTCACTAAGTCTCTAAGTCCATAAAGATTTAAACGAATGACATCTAAAGCACTTGAAGTTAATATAAATTAACTCCCCTTGAAATTGTTATCCGTCCTTATCCAAAACTTTATCCATTATTTCATGACTTATTTTGAAAGACCATTTTACAAGATTGTTTGATGACGATTTCTCCCCCTCAAATAATAACCCGTTTTCTATTTAAAGAGTTGTTGTCATTGTTTGAGTGGACGAATTGTCTTTTAAAAATCTTTTTGTGATTACTGAAAACACTGATTCATTATGAAGACAACTTTTTACCAATAAAAATAAGATTTCTCTTATTTTAACACATAAGCGCATTGAGACGTACACTTATGGTAATATAGGAACCATGCCCGAGAATAAATTCTCGTTGTTAGGAACAACTGTCTTTTAGACGACATGTTTTCCTCAAGGTGAAAAGTGGGTTA
>BQNB010133906.1:0-18392 GCA_026074375.1 Tanacetum coccineum | reverse complement strand
TTTAGGTTTATGTGTAATACTGTTAAACGCTTGTAGGTTTTGTGTTAGGGAGCTATATTTCACCATCTTGAATGTGTTTATGAGATCATATAACTTCCTTGATTGTAGATTGTTGATTATTGGTGTCTCAATGGTTAAAAGTGCTCGTTTGTTGTAGGATCTTGATAAATTCTGTGAATTCAAGTTGTTTTATTGTGCCCAAAATGTTTTTCTTATGATTAGCATACAAAAACAACAAGTAAGAATGCTTAACATGTCATGGTTGTGCAAATTCTTAAATGAACCGAACAACTGATTCTCTTTGAGAACCGAACAAGTTTTCTATTCAAGAACCGAACAACTTGTTGCCCTTAGGAACCGAACAACTTAGTAGTTAGAAGGAACCGAACAACTCGTTGTCTTTGGGAACCGAACAACATGAACACTTTGGTAACCGAATAACTTACTCTCTTTTGGGAACCGGACAACTAGTGTTAGTAGGAACCGAACAACTTATATTGTAAAGGAACCAAACAACTAGTGTTCATTAAGGAACCGAACAACTTATTCTATTAAGGAACCGAACAACCAGTTGTATAAAGGAACCGAACAACCAGATTTTCTGAAGGAACCGAACAACTTGTTTTCGTTTAGGAACCGAACAACTAGATTGCTTTAAGGAATGGAACAACTTTATTCTTTAAGAAACAGAACAACTAGTTTATTAAGGAACCGAACAACAAGTTTTTCCTTAGAAATTAGTTTATGGTTCAAAGACCCAAAACACTTAAGATCAAATTTCCAATTTAAAAGGCAGTTTAATATCTTAATTCGGGAGTTAATTAAACTTGGTTAATTATACACTCTAAAACAATAGTTAGCTTGAGTTGTCATTTTTTAAATGGATAGATCTTAATAAGTGCAAAAAGTCTTAATGTTCTTAATTCCTAAGAAACGTTCACATTATGAATCAACTTTACATGCTCACTCAGTTGAAAGGTCTGTAAAAGTGTATTGTACAATCATAAACTGTATTGATTCTTTCTTAAGCAGAATAATAGATAACACAAGAGCTCAAGATAGGGAAAAGAAATCTCCGACTAAGCTCTAATCTCAAATCCAAGGAACCTACTCTTCAAGTGGTATTAGATGCTCTACAACTCACTCCATTACAAAGCATTTGAGATCACTGCTGATATACATGCAAGAGTTCGGGGTCACTGTCTCCAGACATCATTCTTCACTTTGTTTTAAGTTGAATGGCAAAATACATACTGTTAACTTTGACAACTTCAGAGATATGCTCAAGATTTGCCCTAAACTCCCAGGTCAGACATTTGAAGAACCCCCACTCTAAGAGGAGATTCTATCTTTTATTAGAGACCTTGGACACACTGGTGAGATCAAGTTTTTATCCGATGTCAATGTCAATCACATGCATCAACCATGGAGATCATTTGCTGCCATAATTAACAAGTGTCTAAGTGGAAAACTACTGCTCTGGAAATTCTTCTTTTGTCACGTGCTCAAATTCTCTAGGGAATGTATCATAACAAGACTGTTGATTATGTCTACTTGTTGTGGGAAGATTTGGTGTATCAAGTAGAGAACAAGAATTATAAAAAGAACAATGACATGTATTATCCATGATTCACCAAAGTTATTATAGACTACTTCATGGCAAAGGATCAGGCAATTCCAAGGAGAAACAAGATGTTTTGGCACTATGCCAGGGATGACTTCATGTTCACCACAATAAGAGTCATTTCTAAACATCGGGACACACAAGTAAATGGCGCTATTCTCCCTCATCACTTGACCAACCAAGCCATGTTGAAGTCTGAAGCCTACATGACTTACCGTGCTTATGCTACTGGTGAAAAGACTCTAAAACCAAAATCTACAAAGAAGAAAGCTGATTCTGAATCATCTCCCAAGACGAAGCCTACTCAAGCTTCTAAAGGAAAAAGAATCAAGACCGTAGAAAAGGGAGATAAACCTGCCAAGAAGAAGCAATCTGTAACAAAGTCAAAAGGTTTAACAGTGCTATCTGAGGTTGCTTTGACTGAAGCTGAACATATAAAGATTGCAACAAAAAGAAGCCTAATACAAACTCACAGCTCTCACACCAGTGGCTCAGGTGCAGATGAAGGAACTGGTATCACACCAGGGGTTCCTGATGTACCTACTTATGAATCTGATGATGAGCAAATATCTTGGAAGTCCAGTGACGAAGAGGATGATGATGAAGTAGGCTTGAATGATGATGATGATGACAATGATGATGATGATGACAATGATGATGATGAAGACAATGATGATGATGATGATGATGATGCTGATAATCAAGATGATGATGGTTAGGAATATGATGAACAAGATGATGATAATCAAGATGATGATGATCAAGAACATGATGGTCAAGATGATGAAGAGCAAGATGATATTAATGAGCAAACTGATTCAGACAACGATGGTGATGACTTTGTTTATCCCAAGCTTTCCATCATGATGAAGAAGATAAAGAAGAAGAGGATTCAGATATGAGGGTTCATACACCTTCTAATTATGAATCCAATGATGATGAAGAAAGTGATAAAGAAATACAAGGTGCAAACGTTGAGGGAGAAGAGATGGATGAAGAGGAGACAAATGAAGAGGACGAAGTGAATGAATTATACAGGGACGTGAACATCAATCTAGAGGGAAGAGACACTAAAATGACAGATGTTACACGCACTATCGTTCAAACTACTCAAGTAATAGAAGACACTCATGTGATCATAACACCGGTCAATCTTGAAGCTCAACAACAGAGTTCTTCTGTGTCATCTAGCTTCGTTTCTAACATGCTCAACCCTAGTCCAGATACAGGTATAGACTCTATATTTAATCTTAACACTGAGTCAACTTCACTAATAGATGTTTCGGTTACTACTATTGTTGAGACACCTCTATTGTCTACAACAACACTTCCTCCACCACCCAATCCTCTCATCACACATCTGCAGCAAACACCAGTTCCTACACCAGCAACTGCTCCAAGCTCCTCCCTACAAGACCTTCCTAACTTTGGCTCTTTATTCGGGTTTGACCATAGACTAAAAACTTTGGAAACCGGTTTTTCTGAACTCAAGTAAACGAACCAATTTGCTACAGCGGTTTCTTCAATTCTCGGCATTGTTGATGCGTACCTTGCCAACAAGATGCATGAAGCCGTCAAAACAGCTGTTCAGTTACAGTCCGACAGACTCAGAGATAAAGCTCAAGCTGAAAATGCAAACTTTATCAATAAACTTGATGATAACATTAAGAAAATAATCAAGAATCAAGTCAAAGAACAAGTCAAAGCACAAGTCTCTAAGATTTTGCTGAAAATTAAGAAGACTATAAATGAACAACTCGAAGCTGAGGTTCTGACTCGTTCATCTAATGAATCTAAGACATCTCATGTTGTAGCCGCCAACCTATCTGAATTAGAGCTAAAGAAGATTCTCATAGATAAGATGGAGAGCAATAAGTCAATCCACAGATCTGATGAACAGAAGAATCTCTACAAAGCATTGGTTGACGCTTATGAAAGTGACAAACTTATACTTGACACATATGGAGAAATAGTTTCGTTTAAAAGACGTCAAGATAAAGAGGATAAAGATGAAGAACCCTCCTCTGGATCAAACTGGTGGTCCAAGAGAAGAAGAGCGAGAAAAGAACCAGAGTCAACTAGTGCACCAAAGGAAAAGACCTCCAAGAACAAAAAGGTCCAAATCTCATCACAAGTTTGCTGACGAGTCTGCTCAAGCAGAGGAGCCAATGTACACTGCCAAAGATTTAGAAGAACCCGCACATCAGGAGTTCGAAAAAGGAGTTACTGAAGATCAACCTAATGAAGAGACCTTTTTGCATCCTGATTGGTTTCAGAAACAAGCAAAACCTCCTACTCCCGATCGTGATTGGAGCAAGACTTTGCCTGATGCTCATGGACCTGTTCAACATTGGCTAACCTCTTTGGCCCAGATGGAAGATCCGCGTGAGTCGTTTAATGAGTTGATGGACACTCCCCTTGACTTCTCAGCATTCATGATGAACCGGCTTAAAGTTGATACTCTAACTCCTAAATTATTAGCCGATCTAACATTCAAGCTGATGAAAGGATCATGTAAGAGTCTGGTAGAACTTGAATATTTCTTTGCAGAAGTCTACAAGGCAACCACTGATCAATTAGACTGGAACAACCTTGAAGGTCAGCAATATCCTCATGATCTGCGAAAACCACTACCATTGATACCTAATTCTCGAGGTCATCGTGTCATACCTTTTGATCACATCATCAACAACGACCTTGCGTATCTAAGCGGTGGTGTCTTAATCCAAACATATACAACTTTAGTGACGAAGACCAGGGCTGCAGATTACGGGCATATCAAATGGATTGAAGATTTGGTCCCTAACACAATGTGGAGTCAAGTGCTTGTTAGCTACGACAAACATGCACTCTGGGGAATCTCACATTGGAGGCGAAAACGACAACAATTCTATGGATTTTCTGCTAACAGGGAATCTGCTCAAGATGTCTACTCCAAACGCAGAATCATTGTTGTCACAAATCTTTAAATAGTCGAATGGCACAATTACAAGCATCTGGATTGGATCACTGTTCGTAGAGATGATGACAAGCTGTACAAATTCAAAGAAGGCGACTTCAACAGGCTTCGCATTCAAGACATAGAAGACATGGTGCTTCTTCTTGTTCAAGGAAAATTGACAAATATCACTATTGAAGAACGCCTATCTTTTAATGTCTCCTTGCGAATGTTTACAAGAAGCGTTGTCATCCAAAGGCATGTGGAAGATCTTCAATTAGGTGTCGAAAGTTACCAAAAAAAGCTCAACCTCACAAAGCCGGATACGTACAGATCAGATCTTAAACGAAGAGAAGCTTATACAGCATACTCCAATCCCAAAGGTTTCATTTACCAGAACAAAGACAAGAAGAACAGATTGATGCGTATTGATGAACTACACAAGCTTAGTGACGGTACACTCAATGATGTTCGGACTGCTCTTGATGATCGTCTAAAGGGAATTTGGATGAAGTATCTGCCTCAGACTATCTGGAGACAAAGTGATAGAGATAAAGTAGGAGCTATGATCCAGGCAATTGATAAACATCTAAAGACCAGGAGGACTATGCGAAGTTTGGAGAAATTTATTGGTGGGAGACCCTACGAGGATGACTTTCGACTGCTGCAAAGGACCATATGATTTATCATATGATGTCCTTATCAAAACAGGTCGATCCTCGTGAATAATTAAAACTTGTGAACTTGTATATATGTAGTGCAGACATTATGGTGATAATAAGGAGTGCTCGAGTACAAAATTTTCAAGAATTTCTTAGTAAATTCAAAAAAATTCAAATTATTATACTCAGCACTGTCTTATATACCCTCAAATATTGAGGGGGAGCATTAAAATGTTCCTGTTAGAGATTGTGTAACATTTTGTCCCCGAACGTTTAATCAAATTGATATCCAAAATATCAAGGGATTAACATTTTGGATAAGGGGAGAAAATGTGATTAAACTGAATCTAATTTGTATTGAAATGTGATCAGATAAAATGGACTCAATGCACTCCACACTTAGCATGTACTACGATTACGATGCACATGTTAAGGGGGAGCTTTTAGTGATGATGAAAAACTCTCAAAGTGTAAATCTTTTGATATTTATATCAAACACTTTGATTGAACTTTTCAATGATTTTGGCTTCGATTGTGATGGAATACCCGAAAGACCGACCATGTACTTAAATTTATGGAGTCATAAGGTGGTTAGGTATAGGTATTCAAATCCCATGATCCAGCCAGAACCGAAGGGATCTACCCAGGGATATCCACTAGATAGTGTAGAAGTCCTTAGGTATGATACAAAAGGAGAAAAAGTGAGAATCGAGAAAAGTGCCGACTGAGATGGAGCTAGTACTGGAACAAACCTAACAAGGTACTAGTTATGAAGTCTCGGTAAGCACTGAAGGAGTTGAAGAATAAAAAAGAAAAGTTAAGATAAAGGGTGAAAAGAAAGAAGTCTTCCTTACACTTAGGTAAAAACCGGGTCAATACATTTGCTGTCAAGAATCACAAGAATCACAACCCTTGCTAGCCACTCAAGGTCTCTAAAAAGACTCTTGTTTCATTTCTCACGGAGATTACACGTATTTCTATCGACTTTCTCACTCCGAGTTAGTTGATATTAAAAAGGTGGCAGTCAGCTCCAGCCTCCGATCACTAAAACCAAAGTGCACTATTGAGTCTAGAGCCAAAAGAGATCATCCATAAATCTCATTAGGACACTTGTCAAATTAAGCTTGCTAAATCACACAATGTGAATAACAAGATATATATTAAGAGTCCTACGCATTATCCTTGTGATTTTGCCAGAACATCCGAGTGATATCATTCACAATGAAGATGGAAATCCTGCTTGAGCCAACATTAAACAAGCTCATGGTAGGTGACTTGTGCGATTCTATACGAATCAAACTTGTTCCAGGAAATGGATCAACGGTTGCTAATGGAATTTTGAAATGATTAACACTCTCGATGTGTCACAAAACCACTTTAGCAAGTGACACGTCGATTGATTTTCAAATCAATTTTTTATTTCAATCGGTGAGATAGTAACTCGCTGGTTCACTCTTATCGTGCTGTCTGCTTTGAGACGTTCCGATAATGAGAACATGCTGAGTTTGATGAATCTGATACACATGTGTTAGAAATATTCGATACTTCAGCTAGAAATCTTATCAAGGAAATTCTTTTTAAATTGAATCTACCTGATCACAGGTCGATCCTCACGGATTCGAAGGTTACTCCAACTAAACACGGGCGAATGACAAAGCCATATTCGTCCCCTCGCTTTATTGCTAAATGTTTTAATGCAGGATACTTAAAGATGGATGTGAAGGTACCTAATTCCAGCTGACTCACAAGATTCATAGCCACATGCTCATACCCGAACGACAAACATAAAGACATCATGAAAGCTCAAGTACATGTTTCAAGACTTCCGCTACTCTGATACCGAACGTCTTTCTTGAAGTGACGAAGTATTAAAGTCAAAGAATTTCAAGAAAGATGCAACATTAAAGTTTTTCAAGTCAACAAATCAAGAAAGGTATGAGCATGTCGGTCCAAAAGTCACAAGTTACACAAGATGGAAAGATTCATTAAAAGTCAACAAAATCAGGAAAGGTTAATGAGCATGTCGGTCCAGAAGGTCACAAGATCACATGGTGGCCATATTTACAGATATCGAAACGAGATTATGCTTGATTGATGATTTCAAAGTGTTCAAGATCACATTCAAGACAAGCTAAGAAACAAGCTTAAGACCTAAAGTCTATGATCACTACATCAAACCACAAGATTAATGATTGAAGTTAAACGAGCTCAAGACTAAAGTTAAAGCATAGTATGCTAAGTATAAGTTTTTGTAAAATGGAGCGACCTCCCTTAGGGGGAGATTATTAGGAATACAAAATTCCTAGGAAAGTGTCAAGGACACAAAAATCTGAGATCTTAAGACTTCTTTTTGTTTTTTTATTTCATTCTTTCTATTTTCTTAAATCGAAACAAGAAAAAAATATGGGCACTTGTTGTTCTTATTTTTTTCTTTTTGGTTTTCGAAAATTAAACAAAGTGAAAGCTTCAAAAAAACGATCAATGAAGAGTTATGGTTCACACTTATAATCTTCCAAGATTCGTTCTAAAAAAGAACCAAACTGAGATCTATAGTTCTTTAATTTTCTTGTTTAGATCTAATATAAAAAAATGTATAGATTTGTTTTGTAAAATGGTTAGATCGGTTCCTTGTAAAAAAATGGTAGATCGGTTGCTTGTAAGATGAGTTGTTCGGTTTCAGCTTAGTTGGTAAATTGGTTTGTGCTATGAGGTAGATTGGTTGCTTCTTTGTGTAGTTGTTCGGTTCCTGCTTAATTGTTTAGATCGGTTCCTTCTGAACTAAAGTTGTTCGGTTCCTTCTGAATGAATTTCCAGAAACGCGTTAAAGAAAAACAAGAACACAATCAAAAAAAAAAAATATACTTCCTACCTTTGAGATTCTTTAAGCGAAACTCTTTCAAACCTTTGTGGAGAAGCGTATCACAAAAAGGTGGGTTCTTGTGTGGGTCAGTAATGTATCACAAACTGCAATAAAGAGTATGTGATTTTTTTTTTAACAACAGAAGTTTGTGTTTTGTGTAAAACAAGCAAAAGAATCCGCGCGTTGCGGCGGGGCTAATTTTTTCCCGAATAATTTTTTTTTTACGTTTCGGGGGTTTTTTTTTGGCGATGCGTTATGGCGGGGCTAATTTTTAATATTTTCTTTTTTTGTATGATTCGGGGAAAAAAATTTGCGTTGGGACGGGCTAATTTTTTCCCGAATATTTTCTTTTTTTGGGACGCTTTTGTAATTTTTTTACGGGAATTTTTGTGTAAGAAAATCATAAATAGTTAAAAGGTGAGGATCCGTTTTTTATTTTTTTTTACTTTGGGCCAGATTTTAGGCTATTTTTGGGGTTTTTTTTTTGCTAATTTTTTCCCGGATATTTCCTTTTTTTGTACGATTCGGGAAAAAAAAATTTGCGTTGGGACGGGTTAATTTTTTCACGAATATTTTCTTTTTTTGGGACGGTTCGATATCTTTTTTTTGGGCCGATGAATGTAAAAAAGTTGTGAACAATAAAAACTTGACGTGTTTTTTTGTTAATTTTTTTACGGGATTTTTTGTGTAAGAAAATCGTAAATAGTTAAAAGGTGAGGGTCCGTTTTGTATTTTTTTTTTGGCTAATTTTTTCCCGGATATTTCCTTTTTTTGTACGATTCGGAAATTTTTTTATTGCGTTGGGAGGGGTTAATTTTTTCCCGAATATTTTTTTTTTTGGGACGGTTTGATATCTTTTTATTTGGGCCGATGAAATGTATAAAAAGTTATCCGTTGAACAATAAAACTTGACGTTGTTTTTTTTGTTAATTTTTTTACGGGATTTTTTGTCTAAGAAAATCGTAAATAGTTAAAAAGTTGAGGGACCGTTATGTATTTTTTTTACTTTGGGCCAGATTTCAGGCTAAATTTGGGCTAGTTTTTTTTTTTACTTTGGGCCACATTTTATGCGAATTTTAGGCTAGTTTTTTGCGAATATTGTGTATATTAGTAATAATTTTTTTTATATGACTTATGTGTTAGGCTCCATGTTTTAAAGTGTTTTTTTTTGTTTATATTGGTTTTTTTAATATAAGAGTTGTCGTTTGTGACTATATCGATTATTTTTAAAGTTATTAGGTATCGAAAATGTTTTCGCGGGTATTTTTTTTTTATCTGAATAATATCAACATTTTGTAATATTTCTTTTTTCCATTCCTACTTTGTGCATATAAATTAAAAAATATATATATATATCGGGCTGGCCCAAAAATGACAGCCTGTTAAACGACAGTGAATCAGTCACCTAATGTGTATATTATTAATTTGTGGCAGTAAAATTTACCTTTTCCTAAAAAAAAGTTCGACGGAATGAAATGTATTAGTTTAACTAGTTGCAACTTACAATTTGAATGATCGCAAACTATGTTCACCTGTTGCTGCTAAAACACTTCAATTGTATTATTTTTCAGTTCATATATCATGCTATAGGTGTTTTATGTCACACCCTGCTTTGGGCGGAAACGCGAAGGCGTGAGGAGGGATAACATAACACATTGATATAGTATTATAGAGAATTTACCAAATGAAAATCCAACACAAACATGTCTTTACGCTTAGGGGGAATTTCATATATACCAAATGAAACTTCATAAATTACATATTTCTCCAAAACACAAGTTTTCAATGCATAATGTACAATAAAATTAAAGCGTGTTTGGGAAAATATGTAAATATTAAAGTTTTTTTGGGGATACATGTAAATGCCCCTTACGCTTATGCCTGCTTACACATTCCACGTTACTTAGTATGTCTATATATGTGTTTTTAGTTTCATAATATATGTGTTTGTTATTACCGAACTATTCGATGTGCGTGTGATGTGTACGTGTTGGGTTTAGGTTAACAATATCTTACGTATGTTATTGTATATTCTACACGTGTGTATTCCACTGTCCGTTTATGACATTCCTTGTTTCGGGATTTGTTATTTAACGGGGATTTGGGGTGTTTTGTTTGTAGGTATACGAAATTTGTATATGCTCTGACCGTGTAAGCCTATCGTAAAAAGCACCAAGAAAACGATTATGTCCGTGTTAAAGTCGTGGGTAATTTCTCATAGATTTCCCACTAAGTTGATAAATCCGTAGGAAATACGTTTGTAAATACCCATAGATTTCCCTACAAATATATGTCTTTTCGTTTCTGCTTACTTACACATTTCCCACGTTACTTAGTATGTTATATATGTGTTTTTCGTTTCATTTATATGTGTTTGTTTATATTACGTACTATTCATGTGAGTATCGCATGTGTACGTGTTCGGTTTTAGGTATAGCAACTCATTACGTATTGTATGAATATCTACGTCGTAGTGCTCCACCTGTCGTTTTGACATTCATAGTATCTGTAGATGTTTTGTTATGTAAAGTATACGAACTTGTATATGCCTGAACGCGTGGTAACCATCGCGTAAAAGCAAAAGGAAAACGATTATGTCTGTGGGAAAAAGTGTGGGTACTTTCCTCAAATTTTCTCCACCAAAGTTGATAATATCGGGGAAATAGTAGTGTACACTCCACAGATTTTCCTACCAAATAATATCGTCTTTACGTTTCTGCCACTACATTCTCATGTTAATTAGTATGTCTATAATATATGTTTTTAAGTTTTCTCATTATATTTGTTTGTTTATTAACGTAACTATTCATGTGAGTATCGAGTGTACGTGTTGGTTTATGTATAACAAATCATTACGTATGTATGAATATCTACAGTGTGTGTTTCCACATGTCGTTTATGACATTCATGTGTATCGATAGATGTTTTTGTTTGTAGGATACAAACTTGTATTTGCTGAACGTGTAACCATATCGTGTACAAAGCAAAAAGAAAACGATTTGTCGTGGGAAAGTCATGGGTTAATTTCCTACAGATTTCCCTATCCAAGGTTGATAAAATCCCTAGGATATAGTGTGTAAATACCCACAGATTTCCCATAAAAATATCTTCTTTACATTTCTGCCTACTTACACATTCCCACGTTACTTAGTATGTTTATATATGTGTTTTTAGTTTCATATTATACGTGTTTGTTTATTAACGTAACTATTCATGTAAGTATCGCAAGTGTACGTGTTGGTTTATGTATAACAAATCATTACGTATGTATGAATATCTACACGTGTGTGTTCCACATGTCCGTTTATGACATTCATTGTATCGATAGATGTTTTGTTTGTAAGTATACGAACTTGTATATGCCTGAACTTGTAAGTAAAAGAATTGACCTATTAAATCCGTTTTATACACAAGTCGAATAAGTTAAACGGTTTTTGAATTAAACCATTAAATCCGTTTTATTATACAATAGCTGGCACAATACACGTGCTAAACGGGTTGTGGATCGACTCGTTTAACACATTTAACTTGTAAAATAAAATGTAAATAATTTTTAAATGGGTTAGCGGGCCGACCCGCTTAATTTATTCCCAACCTGACCTGTTTAATAAATTGGTTAGATGAGTCGACAAAAATCCAACCCGAAATATATTTAAACTTAACTCGAACATTTTAATTTTTGTGTCGATTTTCGATCGGGTCAGAAATTGCCACCTATACATCTAACCACAAAACAAAACCTAAATGAAAAACTTTATCAATTTTCAATCCCGCTCACATTTAGCTCTCACTTTCATTTTCCCGCTTATCTATTTGTACTTATATGTATTATGTGAATTTATGTTTTGTTTTTGTCAATTTGTTAATTTTTAGGTATTTTGATTTGGAGATTTGAGGTTAATTTGACTTTACGATATGTGGTTGATTTTGACCATGTATAATTGATTGTATAAACTTTGAAGTCTTTAGTTTTTTCTTAAAGTAATTTGATTTAGGATTTGTATACGTTTGATTCTATGTGGCTTAGTTAAGTTTGTATAGTTGTTTTGACTCTTGTGGGTCTAGGAACATCAACTCAACCAGAATATACTTAGGAAAATGGGTTAGTTGGGGTGAACAGGTCAGTTGGGGCGAATGTATCAGCCATGCGTCAAATGGGCAGGCTTGGATGAGGCGAGTGAGTTAAATGGGGTTGGTTCTTCAAGTAAGTGGTTTCAGGCAGTTGAGCGGAGATGGGTCAACGAAAGTGAATGTATATCCCTTTTAGTTATCATGATAGTTTTCAAACTATGTTGTTGTTGGTGTAAAAGTGCGAAAATTTGCTGTTACTTTGCAGAATTATCTAGGTCACCAAACTTTATATGCATAAATACAAGTTACTTTCTCTAGCAAAAAGGTAATATTATCACCACATTGCCATACGGATCTTTGTATTAGAAGTTGAAGAATATGCAGTTGAATTGGTAGCAAAAACTATCGCAATTTGTAAACTAAAGTCACACATAGATCGAAACAAATAAGTTACAGTCATACAAGTTTAGTTTTTGTACTGAATTTTTTTGTTGTTGAACTTTTTTCTTATTTATTGTACATTTCTAACGTTTTGTATGTATGTTACAGAGGTTTGGTGTTGGATTTTGACCGCGGAAAGACAAACTGCTGTAATTAGAACAAAGTCTACAAGCGTTGCTGAAGAGGTATATTGCGCATTTTACATCACTAAAACTTAAAAAATCGTTCTTTTAGGGGTTTCGTAATAATTTTATTAGATTAAATACAAAATTTGCCGGCGTTGTCCAACTATGGACATTACTATGCCTTCAAATGATAGCATTGGCCCAAACGATCTTTACGCTTCTTCACTTCAGGATACATTGAAATACGGCATCCTAATAAGCCTTGTTCAAGGACTTGGACTTGGATTCACATACGGATTTGGCATGTGTTCTTGTGCGTTACAACTGTGGGTCGGAAGGTTTTAGTAACAAATGGAAAATGCATCGGTGCTGAAATCATAACCGCCGTTTTTGCTATAATTTTAAGTGGCTTGTGTGCATCTTTCCTTTTTATCAACTTCTTTACAAATGGGCTTATTGTTATCAGCTTATTACAAATTCTTAAGTGATATTCTGTTATTTTGTAGCGGGTTGAATCAGGCGACTCAAATTGTACTCATTTGAGCAAGGCCAAATAGTTGCCTTAGTATATTTACTTCATAACAGATAACATTTCTTATGGATGTCCTAATACCACTCTGGATAAAATCAAGGAGGCTGCTAAAATAGCACAAGTGCATGCATTCATAAGCTCACTTGTAAATGGATATGACACTCAGGTTTGCCTACAAATTATACGATGTATGCATTAACTTGTTTCTAAGGTTTGTTTTTTAATCTCATTTTATTCTAGATTTTTTTATTTGCTTCTCGCTAGGTGGGTAAAGTGGTTTACCCATTAATAGAAGCGCAGAAGCTAAGGTATCTATAGTTAAAAGCGGTTTTTTGAACCCTTCGATTCTATTGCTTGCTGAAAGTTACAACACACGCTTGCACTTGGGAAGCAGAAAGGGCTGTTCATGAGACCTTACGTTGATGTGACGTTGGGAGATTCAACTATAAGGATCGCTTGGAACCTACGTCTTATGCACGACGCCGATTTCTTGCTATATGAAGGGTGGTCAATGTGTCAAAAATGAGTACACATGAGGAAATGATGAATCAAAAGGTTATCTTCGAGATTCTTAAATGTGAAGAACTATTAAACTTCCGAAGAGTACATGAATGTTTACTTTTTCAATAAAAAACCGTTTCGAAACTTTGTTATGCAAAACTTCCTTACACTTTAGAAAACGTTTTTTTCTTCAGAAATATGCTTATTTTTACAGTCTTTTTAAATAAAAAAAAAGTGGCTCCAAAAATGTAAAACCCCATTTTTGACCATATGCATGCGGTGCTAATCTGGGGTATTACCCTTCATGGATCAACTAGACCTCATCATAGAAGACCACTCATAACGAAGAGTTTTGGAAAATATATGTTATCATTCCAATATCATATCCGAGGTTTTTACAAAGGAGGGTCCTCAAATCTCGAAGAAACATACAAGTTTTGAAATGATAACAAGTGTGGACGTCCTTCAATTCCAATGCCACTCTTGCCAGTCGGTTATCAATACTTGAGTATACGTGCTACAAGGGTCCAACAACAAAGGTTGAGTGAAACTTCTAGGTTTTCAGTTGTAAAGTTGAGTTAAGTTCAATATGGGTACGTTGTTATTACACCTATGTTTTAATAATTGTAATTGAATTTACAATTATCATGGAAATAATGTGGTAATAATTGCAGCACATACAATTATCATAGAAAATAGTATTATTGCCCTAAGCTCATGACATCAATACGTTAACATGGAAATCACCGTAGTGGCATTGGTTGAGGAACAAATGTCCTCGTGGAAAGGTAACTTACCAAAGTTACCCATTATAATCAAATATAGTGCTATTGGTACCAGAAAGTATAGGTGCACCAACGGGAGTCGTCACACCCTGATAGATCTATCCATAATATTTGCGTTCACTCACATTCATGATTAAGAAATATTGGCAGTGGAAGGTACTTAGGCAATAATATATCTGGATAGCATAAAGTTAGAAAAACACTTGCATTCATGGTTTACGCAGTTTCCTCTGCGGGTTTATAAAGTATTTCAAAGATTTAAATGCGGAGGTGTTTACTGAACTATCTTAACAGGGAAATCTGATTGATGGCAAAAGTATATGAAATGAAAGTAACGGCCTCGTCACGTAACCTGAGGGTAATATGTCAAGTCCAGTGTGATGTTTTCTGTTTTCAAAACTTTATATAAGTTTAACTACACTCTTACTTTGATGTTATTAATTATGGAAAACTATTGTATCATGTTGGGTTGATATAATTTGAGAGGTCATGCAGTAAAGTTTGAGGGTGCCGAGACACTTTAAATCGCAATCTAGCAAACTCGTCAAAACGTTATACCAAATGATAACCCCCCCCCTCACATGAAATTCCCTAGTAAAGTGTTACGATAAGCTTTTAAGTTTCTTCATGACGTAACTGTGAAATTCAACTTAGTACATGAAACCCCTCAATGAAAATTCCCAAATGACCAAAACCCCTCACTTGAAATTTCCTAGTACCATGAAACCCTCACATGAAACCCCTCACATGAAATTCCTCCTAAGTACGTGAAATTCCCTGTCGATGAAAAGTTACGTTAACTATATAACGTAATTGTTTTAAATGCGGTCGATCGATGATTATAATGTTAACTGTGTGGGTTTTAATAAATCAAGTCTGCTTCTATAATATGAATTTTATAATAATTATTAAAAAATATTTCATTTTTATACCCTTTAAGAATGCAACATTTGGCTATATATACCCTTGGTTTATAAACTTTTTACATGTTTAGTCTTTCATAATATTACTTTATATATATATTATATATATATATATATATATATATATTATATATTATCTATATCTTATATATTATCTTATTTTATATATATATATATATACTTATATATTGAACCTTTACTTTGACTTGGCCAAGATAGGTCCTTTAGTTATAATTTAGGAATATGACATTTTGCCCTTAGTTATAATTTCCCAAATATTTACAATATATACCCTTGCATGGGGATTTATTTCAAAACAAGTCAAAACAACCTATAATGATATTTTTAAATCAAGAGAGTTTTGCAGCTTATGGCTTCTGAGAATACGCCTAAACATACGTAGATTTTACAAGCTTATAGCTTATGGAAAAGGGCTTGTGATTGAAAAAAACCTTAAAACGGGCACGTTGTAGGGTTTTAAAACAATTTGAATGGTTTGCTGTTTCAAGGCTCTTAACAAAGAGTTCCTTCTGATCTAATAGAGTTTATGGAAACACACTAAACCAGTATCAAAGCTTATAAGGTCGAGTAGACAAACGCTTTACAACTTGACAATGGTTTGCAATGGGGGGAAGAGTTTTAGGTTCGGTAGATGGGAGAGAGTTATATGGTTCTTCCTTGGAATCCTTGGTTTCTAAACATACCTTTGGGATTTAATACTTCTTTGCTTGTGCCAAGGCTAGAAGCAAATTTTCTGAGGTGGATAATCAGTGTTTTTGGGAATGAATGAAAAGTTGTGTAGTGTGGTACGACTATTTATAGGCAAGAACTAACTTGGTGCCAAGTTTTAGCTTGTCTGTGGTAGTTTGTTATAGATTAGTGATTCCTGGCAGTACTAGGTGAGCAAAGGAGGCTAGGGAGTGGCTATTGTGAGGCGTAGCGTTGATTGCATAGCAGGTGGGAAGGAGCATGGAGGAAGTTAGGGTGTATGATAGGGGTTTTGGAGATTGTGTCCAAGTTGGTATGATCAAGGTCGGTGTATGGAGGTTCTGTTAAGGTATGGAGTGATAGGTGATGTGGTGGTGAGGGTCATGGTGATGAAGGTTGTGGTGAGTCTGGAAGAGCTTGAGTGTTGTTTATTTTAGAAATACATGGCAGGTTTTGGACAGCAACATCAGTATGGTTATTTGGTTCCACTTTACCAACCGTAATCGATATAAACCTCAAACCATGAGCATAGTTAGATATTTGAGTCCTCTACAACTTTTAGTTTTACATATTCAGGGGTAACTATACAAAAATCTAGAGATAACAGCCATTTACTACAGGTGTGCAGAATTTGTGCACCTTTGCCATTTCGGCTATAACTAATTCATCTGACGTCGAATCGGGGTGATTCAATTGGAAAAATGATCACAAGACATAGGGCTACAACCTAGTGTTATTTTTACGTAATACCTTAGACCTACTGATTTTTCCCAGATCTTATGTTTTATTAACGGATCAGATTCTGAAAACTATGAACTAGTTTAAGGTGTAATGGGTTTGCTATGGTTTTATGATTTTGGTTTAGGGTTAGATGAATTAGGGTTTAGAATAATTTAGAGATTAGGTTTAGGTTTTAGGAGTTGTGCATTGGGTGTTTGTACCTTGTGTTAAAGTGGTGGTAAGATATATACCACCATGATTTAGGAAGCTGGGTAAAATGACCTCGTTTTGTATTGTCATATGCATAAATTGACTTGTAGATAGAGCTTTAGATGGTTTGTACTTAGGGTTTAGGAGGAATGATATTCCAAAGTTTGGCATTGTAACTTGTACACATGCTTTTGAACATTTGTCCACTTGTTTTGACATGTATTTAGGGTTTTTTGGAATAAACGTGTTAGCGTTAATGCTTGTTTTGGATATAAACGTTGAATGGTATGTTGTTATTTAATGGATAACGTACATGGTAAAAATCTATTTACAATAGGACTTGAATATTGGATGTTTACATAAACTTGATATAAACGTTGATTGAAGTTGGCATTGGTAGTTACGTAAGATCGTTTACTTTGGAAATGTAAGTTACGTTACATAATGGATGGAACAAAAACAAAAATATTTCCGTGAAAATGGTTCTATTAAATATAATAGATGGATAATTACACTAAGGAAAATTGTGGGTTGTTATAGTCTCCCAACCTTAAAGAAATCTTGTCTTGATATTTTAGTTGGATGTTGGAGTGATGTTTGAAAATAGATGTGGATATTTGGCACGAATTTGATCTTCGTGTTCCCACGTGAATTCTGGTCCTCTTTTAGAGTTTCATCTTACTTTTACTATAGGGATGCGACTTTGTCTTAGTTTCTTGACTTCTCGATCCATAATTTCCACTGATTCTTCCACAAAATTGAGTTTGTCATCGAGCCAAATCTCTTTCATTGAAATGATGAGGGATTCGTTAGATAGGCATTTCTTAAAATTAGAAACGTGGAAGGTACTGAGGACATTACTGAGTTCTTCAAGAAGCTCAAGTCTGTATGCCACTAGGCCGACCCTATCAAGGATCTTAAATGGTCCAATGTACCAGGGGTAAAGCTTTCCTCGCTTTCCGAATCGGATGACACCTTTCCAAGGTGACACTTTTAGCATAACACGATCTCCAACTTGGAATTCCAAAGGCTTTCGCCTTACATTGGCATAACTCCTTTGCCGGTCTCTTACAGCTTGAAAGCGTTGTTAGATTTGTACTATCTTTTCGGTGGTTTCATGGATTGTCTCTGGTCCCGTTAGTTGGACATCTCCAACTTTGGCCCAACAGACAGTTGATCGGCACTTTCGATCATAAAGTGCCTCGAATGGTGCTGCCTTAATACTAGCATGGTAACTGTTATTGTAGAAAAATTCTACCAGTGGTAAGTGTCTCTCCCATCCTTTTCCAAAA